>OMNW01014345.1:0-12999 GCA_900303245.1 Selene dorsalis
TGAGCTCCTTGAAGTTCCTTCTGTTGGAGGGAGAGCGTGTACTTATGTGTCCCCCTGGGAGGGGAGAAGGGGGGCTGCATGTGTGTGTACAGAGGGAAGGTAGGATGATTGAGGAGGGGGGGCACTGAGAACTCAGCAGGCACAGCGTGTATCTGGGTGTGTATTTGAATGTGTATGCGTGTGTCTGTGTGCGTCCTGCGATCACACAACTCCTCAAGCAGTCCTGTAATTATCCTAAATTGTGTCTGGTGGGGCCTGCCGCCATCCCAGTGGAACAGCAGACAATCTGGGCTCCTGCCCAAATCTGCAGGGAGTTATCCTGTTAGCAGTGATTGGCTAAAGGAGGAGCAGCAAAAAATATCCAAAGGCCCTGGGATAAAATTAGAGAAATGAATGAATGCTTAATGAGTTAAAGAGCAAGAGCAGGGCCAAATAAGATGGTGTGGCTTTGTCAACATCACCTGCGTGGACACTGCTGGAGAGGGTGTATGTCAGCGGAAGTTTTTGGGGGCACCAATTATAATAAGGTGGACTTTACAAAGTGCTTACAATCTGTAATTCACAAGGCATTCACTTCTAATTAAAAAATAAATTAGATTAATAAATTGCAGTCTATTAATTCTGTATAAATCAGTTGTAAGCAAATAAAATAAAAAAGTACTTTAAATGAATCTTGTACTCAGTAAAACTTGATGAAGAGTTCACTCATTCATCATTGTTCATTTTTCATCAACAACTGGATCTGATAGATTATTGTACTGGAAGAGTCACAAATTTACTACTAATAATAACTGCAGGTCTGTTTCATTTAATTATTTTACAGCTTCAGTAACAAATGTTCAAGAATACTTAAATAAAATGTATTTCTCTTGTTCTAATAATCAAGTACGGTTCAATATAATTAAATTCTACTTTATTTTTAAAACATCAGATAATAATATACATAATCTCAAGTCATTTTACAGGGTATGGACAAAGACCTTATAGAGAAAATGCAATGCAAGGATGCATTTGGGACCACTTATGGTATAATGGTAATCCAAAAGTTGTTCTTAATGATGTTTTGCACTGGTCTTTTAAGCATTAAAACCACTATGATGTAACAAACAAACAGAACAAATTTGAGCATTTGTTCAGTCAACTGTTTTTATTGTAATTTTATATTAAAGTTCCTCAAACTGAACCTCTTACAGAACATCAGTATATTTGATCAGATATTACATATCATATTGTGTTGTACTGTATTATATTACTGATGACTCATCCTGCAATCTAGAGTGTATACTTGTAGCCTACAGTTTATCCAACCAAATATGAACACTAGAGATTGGCCAATTCACTGCATCATTTGAAACCACTGTTAGCTTGTGGGTTGCAGTGGTTAACAGAGCATTATCATGCGTGAGGGGTGCATACCTGATGTAAGTTGTCATAAACCTTGTTTACATTTGAAAGAACATGGCTGAGGTTTATTTTATCCACTTCTGCCTTGGCTCCCTACTGTGGGCCTGATAACGTGGCTGAGAGAGGTCTGGAGTCCAACAGTCCTCTGCATTTCCATATCTCTCCGCAGCTCCACATCACTCACAAAACCACACACATTTCTCATTGAACTTTATCATGCCCTCACATTCAGTTTCATCTCAGCTGACACTGTGATCCAATAATCATCTGTTAATACAGGACAGTCAATTTACTAGTCGGGCTGCAGCTACAACGTATTAACCTTCCACAAAGTGCCTCATTAGAAAATGTTATCAATAAATTATTAAACCTGTATATTGTCAATAGATATGGGGCAGGTTACAATGATGAGGAACATTCAAACAGTGAAATTCATCCTCGGGATGTCTGTCAGGAGCCTGAAGACACAAATTGTTTCTATATGTAGTAAAGTTATTAATCTGATGTTAAACAGCAGAAGTGGAGTTTTATGACAAAGCACAGCCGTTTTGTGTCAGTCACAGCTGTGGTGGAGAACTTGACGGCTGTGACATGAATGGTGACTTCTCGCAGATTTCCCTGTCACCCAGTCTCCTGCCAGGCAACTCAGGCAAAGCCGGCTGGCATGAAATATGATGCTCTGTATTTCAGCCTGGTGGAGGTGGAGTCTTTACACTATGGAATAAGGGGCCACCTAAAGTGCCTGTGACAGCAGAAGAGGCAGCTGAGTCCCAAACACGCTGCAGCTCGAAATAAAGGGCGCGCAATGCCCACTCGTACAAACATGGAGCGAGCAAAGGTAACCAAAAGTGTGAGTGAAAAGTATAAGGAGCATAACATGTCAGTCTCTTGGTGGCTACATACAGCAGAACCGCCCACCCCTGCTGCGGACAGCTGACAGTGGAGGATGCTCTGCTCCAGCTGAAGCCTCCTGCTCACAACGTGAACAGTTCCTGTTATCAATCAGTGAGAAAGATATGTCACCAGGACCATATGGCTTTCAAACCATATGAAAAATATGAAAATGATATTCCCTTATGAAAAAGGGAAAGAAGAAACAAGTTACTTTTTCATTCTCACTCTCTCTCTCTACCATATGGATCCTTACATCCTTAAACATCTGTACCATTGCTCCCTTCAGAGTGATTTCCTTTTGTTTTTCCACCTCTTTCACAATATTATATCCTTCCTGTATTTGACATATGCAGTATAATTTCATACCCTCCTTTCTTTGTGAATAAAATCCTAACAATAGTCAGATACTAGCAGGCAGTGAAACATTTCCTTGACCTGCTTTCAAATCTATCCTGACATCCCAAATCTCCATGTCCCTCCACGTGTCTTGCTCTCTCATTCATAACTGTGGGCTGCAGAGACGGAGGCACCACCCATGTAACCGCACACTGATTGCAAAGAGAGGGGGGAAAAAAAATCCAACTGCAACGACAAAGCACTCTCCTTGCATCACATGATGGGGCTGGCTTCCCTGTATCCATCATCACAGGCGGTGGTAGATTTTAATGTGTGTCAGTAGGAATTATGGTGATCCGGAGAGACTTCAGACAACCCTTTTTCTTTATCTAGTTAAAGTATATCTTCCATAGTAAATGTTGACAATTTCTCATTATGGACAAACTGGCTAAAAAAGTGGGGAGGGTACTTGTCAAGCTGCAGCCATGGAGATGCCCTTATCTAAGTGAGAGGGATGAGGTTTAGTAGAACTCAAAGTAAAGCTAATCTCCAACCACATGGAGAGCAACAGAATGAACATGCAGACAATACAGCCACCTAATAATACATCCAGTCTAATAGCTCTGTCAGAGCTAAACGCTAATATCAGAATGCTAACATGCCCATAATGACATGCTTATTATATACTGATGTTGAGCATGTATAGACTTTACCATATTTATCACATTAGTTTCCTTCATCATGCTAACATTTTCTTACCAGCCATTAAACACAATGTGCAGGTAGAGTTTGAGCTGACAGTGGTTCTAGATGAAGTCAGGTGAACACCAGATTATTAATACCAAATGGCAATCCACTCTATAGTTGTAGAATGATTCACTAGATGTATCACTTTGGTGATGGATTATGTCCTCTGGGCACCATGAAGACCTGTAACAACTTGCTATGTTGAGAAACTGATAGCAACAGAACAAAGACTAGAGTCACCACAAACAGTAGTATTTACCCTATGGAGACCATAAATGTCATCATCATCATCCACCCAGTAGTTCCAAACATATGGTACCAACTCTTTTTGCCAGGTGTGAGAACATCACCAGCCTTTGTTTGAGACTAAACTTGTGCATGTGTGTAATGACTAGAGGCTTTTTGGTCTTTTCAACAAAAAGTGCTCATGAAAAAATGATAAAAAATAAAAATTGTGTTCATGATGCTTCCATTTAGTCCATTGGCATACATTAAGTGAAAAATCAAAATTCCAGAGGAAACAAACTATTTACAAAAGATGTAATGACAAGAAACACATGTATATACTGCCACTTCCCATGAGATAAACTGATGTAAAATTTGGGCCATAACACCCACCACTAACCTTAGGCAATAAAACAGAGCACATCCAGACACAGAGTGCATGCATTCATGATGACAAAGCCTGAATCATCAGGGCTCATTGTGCCAACACTCGAGTAAAAGAGTGACCAGACCATACATGCCGCTGAAGCATGAAGGTACTCTACATCCACATACTACTCTCAGTGGGCTGGTTGCCATCATCTGAATAGACATTCATAATCAATTTTATGAAAAGCTTTGAGTGGGACGAATGAAAAGGGAATGTACTTACTGCTTGACAGATGATGGGGTATTTGATTCGGTTGATGCCGCCGGCAAACACAGCGAAGGTCAGAGCCGTGTGGAAACAGAAGTTGAGGAGCATATGCCATCCCTTCCGACTGATGCGGATTGCGCTGCCATAAAAGACCAAGAACCAAAAAATTAGCAAGTGCATACCATAAAGCAAGATCTCACTGATATTCAGTTTTCAGGTATATTACCCATCACTTATGATTTAAGCCTTTCTTTTTACAAGGTCTGCATTAAGTGCCCTTTTTTCTTTTACCTTGCTATGACCATATAAATTAACAACCACAGAAGAGACCGGAAGTGCTGCTCATAGACTCTGAGTGGTACAAACAAGCCATTACATCCTCCACTGCCAATGCAGGTGCTGATTAACAGAAGACTTTAAAGCACACAAAAAATTGTAACCTTGGTTCAACTTCAGAAAGAGAGGTAATGATTCACATTCAATATTTTCAAGTTGAGTAAACATAATTAAACAAACTCAGACTGATTTTTTAAATCAAGGCATACCATTTCTCAAATTAGGGCAAATCAGTAAAAGTACATTAATAACTGTTGGGGGCTGTTTCCTATTAAGTTTTACTGCATCAATATTGTATATGCATATTCCATTGTTTTCACATTACCAGAGATAGAACACATGTGTATGTGACACAGGATTTTCAACTCTTTGAGCTTAAACTGGGCATCATCAGCATCATCAGCATCATCATCATCATCATCATCATCATCATCATCATCATCATCATCATCATCATCATCATCATCATCATCATCATCATCATCGACATCAGATGCTACAATATAAATTCACACTAAATAGAATATTCTGATATTACTACAAGAATAAATCAAATATCATAGACTTAGAAAATAATTGAATGAACCACACTGTATCTTACTTGACTCTTAAGAAACAGCTCAAAGACTCAAAGTATAAAAAGTCAAAAACTGAACATGACCTATATTTTTTGTACTTACTATATGTCTGCTATTTGCCCAAAAACAGTAGAACTGCACAAAACCCTACTAGTATTTTACCCATTCTTTCATTTTGTTTCTGTTTGTATTGCTACTGCATGAAAAAACAAATGATTTCCTCGCAATACTTCTTTATGAAATCGACAAAACGACAAGATCATTCAGAGGTGGTGTATGACATTACGTTACATAAAAGTTGTTTCAAATCTTAAGAGGAAAGAAAACGATAAAAACCCAGAGAATCAGTTTTAAGAAAAAGGAAAAAAGAATAATCCTCAGTTGACAAAATGGTAACACTTCCCACAAACTGTGTAATCTTTATTTCAGAATGATGTACCTCAGGCAAAGAACTATTCCAGTAAGAGCTCAGTGAGTTATCCAGTGTGCTGTCTTCCTACACAGCTCTTTTATACACTTTCACACATATAGTACATGCAGTGATGTATGCACACAATCCGGAATCACTGCTGGTTTGATGGTGAAATAAAAAGGGATTCCTTCCACATGGCTGGACCAATTGAAGTTTGCACAACGTAAAATAATGCAATTGTATCCACTTTGTGAAATATAGTGTTAGCCAGGGGGTTATGCAGCCTTGGGCAGGGCACTTAACCCACATTACCACTTTCCTTCCAGCTGTTAGAAGGTAGAATAAATAGGTCAGACAATACCAACATAGATGTCTTACTGTGAGAATTAACAGGCCATCCATTCATTTAATTACTTCCCTATGTCAGATCCCTCTGTTTAATCTGTATAGTCACTGTCACCATTTGAAATTATATAACACTTTGCAGGAAATCTCCGCTCCCCAAAATGGAGGAGCGGAGCCCCGGCTGCACGTGAGCCAACTGTAGATGAAGCAGTGGCTCAGCAGTGAGCTATGAGGCGTGTCTGGGGCTGGGCCTCACTGCTCTGCGTGAGGGGAGGGAGAGTTAAAGCTGCTGTTGTTGTTGAAGCCTCTGCTGCGGTCCAGGTACTGAACTCCATCCAGCAAAGAGGCCATAAATCAGGCCAGCTCCTGGCCTCCCTGGAAGGGGGTTTTCATAGGCTCTGCTCTGGGCTTTCATTGGGTCAAGTACATTAGCCTGGCAAGCCTCCATATCCCCATCTTGCAAAGGGTAGGGGGAATAAAACTGTCCTCTCTCTGCATCTGCTCTCTCACCCTGCACCCGCTGCTGAGCCAACTGTAAGGGACAATAAAGCTATGGGCTGCATATTACTGGACATTATACAATGGTTAACTTGAGCCAAGTAATTTCACCGGTGACAGACTTGCTTCGAAGCCCAATCAACCCAAGGTAGCATCACAGGTAGCAGCTCTGTTACATGAAGACGTGGCTGTGTGATAATTATGATGGAGAGGAGGGAGTTACATTGCAGTAACCGGACTCCACTGTCAGTCATCAGTAACATGACTTAAAAATATTTTTCGTATGTGTCAATACAGCAAATGAAATGACACTGACAATATATTGAGTGTAATGAATGTGCTAAACTGCTCCATGTTACTGTAGAGAAATCTACACACTGCTATGCTACTTGCACATCCAGTAGTTTAGAGTTCATTTTGTGTTAGACAGAAAGTCCAATACTTTTTGCTCTGTTTTGGTCTCCACCTCCTGACAAAGACAACTGGTCAATATGTGACTGCTAATCTGTCTGCTCATAGAGACACATCACACACTATTACCAGTACAGCATCTATTGTGTATTGTCATTGTGATCCAGTGTCCATAGATAGATAGAATGAGGGAGATAAGAACATTTTTTTATCCTTCAGTTCATAAGTAATGGTAATAATAATAGAAGTTAATACTGAATTATGAATAATAAGAATCCAATAAGTCAAGTCATGAATAATTCAAGATTTTCCCTGCATGACACCCATCATGCTTTGGCTGATCTCAAACAGAACATATAACCGTATGCACTCTGGAAAGTCATGGTCTATGTTCTATCAGGAGCTAACAACTCTCTATCACCATAATGTACACACAACATCCACCTGCATCAATTTCATGCAGAGGTCATTTGTGCTAAGGAAATCTGAAGTCAAAATCTGTCCTTTAATCTGCATTCTAAGTGGGTTTGAGGATGTTTATCCTGGTTAAACATCAATGATTGGAAAGAGTGAGCTGCAGTGTGTGTATGACATCAGTGTTTCCAAATTTGACTGAGTCATGACTCTGAGAAAATGTTTGACGCAAATTGCACCAAGATGGTTCAAAGGATTCTGGTTTTCAAAGACACGATACCCACTATGTTCTTTAGTTGGCTCATACATCATGCATCACCACTGCACCAATAATCACAGTCTATCTTGGCTTAGCTTACTGGCAGAGAAAGGACCAACAGAATATACTGTGTGCATATATTTATGCATGTGTGTGCATTAGCGAGCTCAAGTGAGAAAAGAAACAAATTCAAACGTGTGCTATCTGCTGTGCCTTTCCTTGAACAGCCTCCCTCTCAATCTGAACATTTAACACACAGTTCACGGCTTGGATACTGTCAGTCATCTGGAGTGATACTACACAACTCAAGTGTTACTAAACAGAGATGTGTTTTAGACTGGGGAGTGCCTAGAGGGAGGTGTGGAAGAGGAGGATGTGCTGGAGTTTATCAATGTGAGCGCTGCGCAAAAGAAAAACCCTGGAACCCTCCCCTGTGAGTGACAGACACCACAAAAGCCTCAGCTTCATCTCTGAAATACAGGCTTGTTCTCGCTCTAGTTTGGACTGAAATTAATGTATTTTTGTGTGTGTGTGTTCACAAGCGAACAAGTATCCTGGTTACAATTGGGATTTCAAAAATCTGGATTCGTGTTACCAACGGCTAGTTAAACAAAAACTATCAAGGTGAATATTGCATGATGAGCAGAAGAGTAAGATGAGGGGAACGTGTGACTTGACGCAGATTTTTTTTCATTGACAGCTGAATATTGGCACGATCGCGTAGATAGGGATATGAATAACCATGGTGTCTTGTTCTTACACACACCCGCTCCTAAATATGATCAAAACATGCATGATAATGTGCATCTTAACACACTCATCACGTCTGCTCTGAGAGTAATATTAATAGATTTGGCTGTCACTGCATTGTTATATGTGTAATAATAAATGTGTTTTTGATGCAAATTGCAATAGGGCTGTAAGGTAAAGTTAAGACGTCAATCTTGAGATGCTGGATCTTACAACGGAACACGGAACGTCCTGTTTGTTGGGTGTGAAATATGTTTGACAGAGAAGTAAAACACCTGTTCAAACAGCCCTTTCATATATCTGCTGTGTCAGCTATAAATCAATACCCATAACAGTGTTACTTTACAACCACTACAGTTTATTACCTATAATATTTATCTTAAGAATAAATAAAGAAGCAAACTACTTCCTCATAAATGCAGTTAAATTAAAAATGTACTCTTCTTCATCCTTTTCCTAATGCATTGTGCATTGTTTAAATTAATTTTTGATTATTTTTTTCAGTTTTGAAAAAAAAAAAAAAGGCCTAGAAGAAGATTTTTAGACGTCTTTTCCTCAAACACCAGGGGCCACAAGCATAAAACTGTAGATTCATGATGAAAACTATGTATACGCAAAAAAACTGAAATATACGATTAACACACTCACTTAATCAATCAGTTTGCAGAAAAAACAGACTCCATCAGGCACAGAGAAAAAAGACAAAAACAACAATTTCACTAAATGTGAAACTGAGGTAAAAAAAATAATAATAATTAAAAAAAAAACTCTGAACTTAATCTACTGGGACTAGAGACATCTTATAAAAAGGCAGACAGGACTCTAAAATAGTATTAAATAGTTTACAGAATGACTCAGAATTAAACAATAGGAATTAAATGATAAAGGAAACAACAAAACAATTACTTTGATTTATGATTTGTGAAATTGTTATTGCTCAAAAAAACGTAAATGATGATCATAAATGAAGATCTGTGAAGTTGGTTATTTGATTCTGTGTTAAGATATGATGTTTTATCAGATCATTTATGATGTCTCTTCACTGTAACCAACTGGAATCGCTTTAAAATCCGAGAGTATGCATGGTCATAGGAATGTGTAGGTGTGCACATCCTCATGACACACTCTGTGTTCTTAAATACCAAGTCATGTGTGTCACATATGGATGGTCTTTGTGCGTGCACATCATTTAAGCATCTCGCCCCAGGTGTCTGGTGTTTGGAAAGTGTTGGCATTTCAGTTGAATCAAAAATCTTGACTCTCCTGCAATTTTGGAATTGCTGCTGCCTGTATCTGAGTTTTCAGTGCTTCAAGGCTAGACGACAGAAAGCGACATTGCTGTTTGAGGCTCCAGATGCTGTCATCGCTGTCTGACTGCAGAGGGACGCACCCTGTCTTCATCCCTGGTGTCACAGATGGATGCAAACTGCAAAGGCTGCTCATACAGTTTCATACATTCTGTTCTTTAGTCGCATTAAAGACAAGAAAGCATAAATAGCAAATTTCTGTCTGAGAGAATATCAATCTGTCTTTAATATTTCAATGAAAATATGACATTTCCTATTTTTTCTTTATATTAGAATGGATGGAGAGCCATTACAATAATACTACATTAATGCCATGGACATGATAAAGTGACTGATGGGCTACCAGAACAACAGATGATGAACTGGCGTGCTGAAATAATACGCCACTCAGTCTCCCTCCTACTTTAATAACAGCATCCACGGCAGATGAACCTAAGCGGAGCAGACAAATGCCACAGTGCAAAACCACAAGAGCCACATGGTGCATCCAATGGCCTCATCTCCATATGGGATAAAAGGAACAAAGGTGGCCTAAGTACCCCTTAGAAATCCATTTGAAGCATATATTTCTGCTCTGACTGTCTGAAACACACACGCAGACACACACACTAATACAGACACACACACACACATCTGTCTGTGTGCTTTAGATCCTCTTAGTCAGACAGGCTGCAGTGCTTTACGCCAGCCTAAAGCATCTGACTCACATCACAGTCAGCCCAGGATCTGTGACAGAGGAGTCAAAAACAGACTGTAAACCATCAAGGTGGAAAAGGTGAGAAATGAATAGATTACATGAGTCTGCCCAAGTGTCCAGATGCAGAAATCAAAGTTCAAGGCTTGGATTTGAATTGATGGCTCAACAGGTTCACATGGAAACTTCCATTTGAACCAGAAGGGAGGTGGTGACTTCCTCTTACCTGTGGTGCACTATGTACGTGATGATGGAGGCGAAGAGGCAGAGCAACATGACCGCCGTGCAGGCATACACGACCGGGTGCAAAAACTCCCCAGGGTAAGGGGGGAAAGACAGCACCTTCTTCAGATCCTGAGACAGGAAAAGAGAGAGGGAGAGAGAGAGAGAGGAGAAGCAGACATCAGACAAGTCATCATCAACACGGCATCAAAAAAATCATCAGTGAGCAAGAGCCACGGCTGCACAGAGACAGTGTTTCCAACAACCCACCCAAAGACAAAGATGATGAGCTCTCCATATGCACAGGCTGAGCACAGTGCCCCGACGAGATATACAAGCAAAATACAAATGAAAGTCAAGGAAATGTCTTGGAGTCAGAGCGCTGTCCAAATCAGCATAAAAGAGCAACAACTCTGTTGAGTGAATACTCTTCTCCCCTGCATTTACATTTTGCATTTCAGGCATTTAGCTGACACTCTTAGCCGGAGCGCCTGAATGCAACAATAGCATAAGCCTCCTAGTCTGCCAAAATAAAAGGCAAAACAAAAATGGATAGGAGCCAAGCAAAAAAAGGGAAAAGAGAAAAAGCAAACAAAGTTAAGTCGCTTTTTGTGGCACTAAAAGACACATTGTTAACAAAGGCTCATTAAGCCCTTATCAACATCACAGTCGATTTGCTTTGTAATTTATTCTACACGGAGCCTGCAACACCAACGCTTCTCCCTGCTCGTACAGCTCGCACTGTGACAGCTACAGCGTCAAACTCTCAGAGCACACACAACTTTTTAATACTTTATTTAACACTGCATCTGCGGGCCCGTGTGATGAGACAAAACAAGCTATTGTGAAATCAGTTCGCTCACTTCTCCTGCACTTGACTGACCCCACCCCACCCCCCTGCACCACAGGCAGGTGTAGAGTCCAGTGACGTCACGATTTTGCCTCCATCATGTTGACGCTGCTAAATAAAGCGCACCTTATCTCCATAACCCCGGCAGCTCAGTGTGAGTTTGTGTCTGCGAGAGTGATCTACATACACGCTGTCTGACTCCATCATTGTCTCACTGAGTAGCCAAGTGGGATATTCTCTCCGTGTTTATCCAAAGGCTGATGGGCCTGTCGGGGGCCTGCGAGGGGTCGTGACCTTCAACTGAGCATTTATAAGCACAGTTGTAAAGTAGTGGCCTGTGAGCTGAAATGAAAAATTTGGGGAACAGGACATTGGGGAGATGTAGAGCAAAGAGAATGTGTGGTGGAAACACTGGTCTTTATTTTTAGAGGTATAAGTAAGCATGTTGTGCCATTTCCCAGAGATCACATGGTCCTTCAATAGATTGCTAGAGCCTGTCCTTAAATTTGTTTAGCATTTCTTTGCTGTCTAACCACATCTTTAATTTACTGTTACCTGCAAATATCCATCCATTCTTCCAACGATCCATGGGACTATTGCCCAAAATCATCCTTACAGGGACTGGAGCCTTTTTTTTTTTTAGCTCACCACAGAGTGAGATGCAGGTTGCACCATGGGCAGGTTGCTAGTCTTCACAGATCTAACACACACATACAGTAGCCTACATACACACATCAAACAATCACCTAGTCCAACACCTTATGTCACGAAAATGATAATCATTTAGAAAAGTTTATCAAGTCTGTCAGGATCTGGATTTCTTAACATCACAATGGGCGGTAGAGGAAGAGCGATACTCAGAATACAATTTGGGAAGGTGGTGAAGCAAAACTGTGACTCATGAATAAAATAGTGTGTCCGCTGTAATGCAAGCTGCAACTGTCAGCATGGCCAAGTAAGACATTCACATCATTTTACAACCGTCTCTTGTATTTGTATTGGAAAAGGCTTTTTACCAAAACCAACCAATCAACTAATGGAGCTCATGTTAGCTTATTTAGCTACTTAGCTACAGCTGATAGACATCTGCCAGTGACAGACAAAATTCATGGGCTGAAATCAAAGCTCCTATAAGGAGTTCAGAGAGATAGATCTGTCACCTCTTCCACTGTACCCTGTGTCCTGGGTGAGGATGGACATGTGACAGATGTAGCAGGTACACAGATGTTAACAAAGGGTCATTCACCTAACCTTTGTACTAGGAGAGAAAACTGGAGAAACCAGAGGAAACCAACACTGATACTAGGAGAAAATACAAACTCACACACAAATCAAAACAGTTGGTGGCTGCAAAACCAAAAAACAGAGTCGAAAAACACTAAAACAGACCACAGAGCTTAGATGAACTGCAGAGTGAGGCGATACTGTTCTGCAGATTATTATCTCAAATGACTTTCACACAGTCGATAGCTTGTTTGAGCCAATCAAATTGATCATCTATATGTCCATTAGATATACCAGTGTTGCTGGAGCGGTCAAACGTTTTGGAAAACTTCTGTTTTCCAGTTGTTATTGAACAGCAGCCAAACAAACCTGTGGTTTCTTTCTTTAGGCACCAGCCTTCCACATATGTGTTGTACTTGCTGGTTGCTTGTCTTTGAGTCTGGAGTCTGCTGGTGT
>OMNW01014345.1:13019-24081 GCA_900303245.1 Selene dorsalis
GAGTGAGGCGATACTGTTCTGCAGATTATTATCTCAAATGACTTTCACACAGTCGATAGCTTGTTTGAGCCAATCAAATTGATCATCTATATGTCCATTAGATATACCAGTGTTGCTGGAGCGGTCAAACGTTTTGCAAAACAAACAAACAAACCTGTGGTTTCTTTCTTTAGGCACCAGCCTTCCACATATGTATTGTACTTGCTGGTTGCTTGTCTTTGAGTCTGGAGTCTGCTGGTGTTTCATTCTATGAGGCCATATCTTCGGTTCCCAAGTTCTGGGTCAGTCTGTCTCTGTTTGTCCTTTACTTGCCATTTACTCATCTTCCATATAGAAAGACCTAGATCAGCCTCTTACAGTACAGTATGGCCCTGATAATGCACCAGAGGACACAGAAGGTCATTTTCACACCTGACCAAGAGGACTCGGTTCAGTTGGGGAGCTGAAAGTTGTTACTATTGTTGAATTTATCACTTGGTTCAGTTCTTCTTTCACACTGCCATTTCTGAAGCATACCAAACTTTCTGAATAACGCCATGCAGTTGAAAAGGGTGCTCTTCGATTGGACAAATTTTGAGGGGAATCCCTCCCTCCTGACCCGCAAAAACAAACAGCAAACATGGAGCAGCGTGTTTCACTCTTACAATGAGAAAATGAAAGAAAAATGGCACCGGAAGAAAATACAGCCGATGACGGTGTTTGTGTTTGTGTTGCTAACGTTAAACAAACGCACTGTGTGTAGATGCACTGTGCACTGCGCCACTTTGCGACATTTGGTCCTGTGTTTGGTCTGGTCGGTGAGCGTTCACGCTGCATACGAACTGTACCAGGCTTCACTTGAAAGCAAACCGAGACCAACGTTTGCTTGTTTGGTCCGCTCCAGAGTTCGGATGAGCTTTCACACCTGCACAAACGAAGTGGACTATCCCAGGAAACGAACCCTGGTCCGTTTAAAGCGGACCAAACAGCCCTGGTGTGAAAGCGACCTAAAACTGCCTCTGAACAGACACAGGGTTTGTAAGTCATCAACCTGTAGCAACTGTTTGCTTCAAGGCTTCACTTTGATCCACAGCTACACTAAACCTGTAAATGAATCAATTTCTTCATCCCTGAAAATGACCTTTTTTTCTGTGGAATTTACAGGATTCTCAGATTTCAAAGAGCTAAACTGGACGATTTATCAGTTGCCTTTGTACTATTAAAGGTTATTAACTGACCTCTTAAATTACAATCAAACCTGGAATACAAGGCCGTTTTTTAACCTGTTGGCCGGGGGTTATACCTATGAAGGACCAAGAAGAACATGCAACCTTCTCAAGGAAAGACCCAAGGCTTCTGACAAGTTTGAACCCAGAACCTTTTTTGCTGTGAGGCTACAGTGCTGCTGACTGCACCTTGCCTTTGGCTACTAGAGCAGCTACAACTATAATCTCTCAGAATAGCTGTTCTTGCCAAATTGAAAAATGTTGGAAGAAAATTTTGAATGATCAATCTTTCAGAAATACAGGCAGTTATTACTGCTCAGCTTGTAAACTGGTGAGTCAGTAAAAAAAAGAAAAAGAAATAAGAAGAAGGGAGAGAGCTGGACAGAAAACTGCAGTTAAAACTGAGCAATGAAATATACCATTGTTTGAGAAAAGAGAGATAGAAAGAGGAGAAACATATGAGGAAGAAAGAAAGAACAGTGAGAGCACGAGTCTTGTGGTGGGAAAAAAAACATGACAAACAAATTCCAACATTGTAAACAGCTTCACATGATTTTGCCGTTACAGATTTACGTTTATTTGTCCTCACAGCGATGTCAGAAAAGGACAATGGAAGCTGGTGTTAATTACAGCTCAATGAACTGATGTAGCTGAAAAAAAAAAAAAAAATCACAGCCTGAAGCATCAGCAAGAAATCCTGCTGAAATGAAGCTTTTAAGTCAGTAAGCTGATTTATATACTTAAAGAGCAAGCGGCACTCCACAGGAGTTCAGATCGTGAAAAATTACCCCGCGCACAAACATCAACTTGAGTAAAGGTCAAAGAGAAAACATTTCAGAGGGAATCATTGATAAAAACTAAATCGTGCTCAGACATACTGAACAGCTAAATGCGATGCTAAAACGCCACACGCTGAGTGACGGCAGCTACAGTTAAATGGCTTTAGGTGTGAGGGAGGAAGTCAAACGTTCTCGTGAGACGTATAATCATCATCACTGGGCTTATAATGTTGCCTTTCGCCTCCAGAGTCTTTAACCGTTTTTCACCCCAGCAAATAAATCTCGCCGGCCCACAGCTGTACGCTGAGCTGCTTTTCTAAAAATCCAGAAGACGTCATGCATCTCGGAAATGTTTCCTCACAAGACCTCACGTACGTGCCCCACCGCATTAGCACTAAAATGTGGTCTATTGGCATGTAGTATACGAGTGTACAGCAAATTTGAGTACTGCTGCTAGTTTAAGGGGGAAAAAACATAAAAGCAGCTTTTAGAAATTGAATTTTTAAGGATTTAGAAAATGTTTATTTTTTTATTCACACCACTGTCTGCGTTGTAGACAGTGCTGAGAGAGTGAGAAAGAGAGTACAGTCCATTAACACCAAAGTCAAAAATTAAGCAATTTTAGCACGCTTGCAGGCATTTTTGAAGATACTTAACTTGTTAATGTTTTCACAGAGTATGAGCTCGATACTTGAAACACATTTATGTTGGCTAGTTTTATGCAAATTGGATACTGATAAAAAAGCCTAAAAGCCCTGCAAAGGACAGAATGCTCTGTTCCCAGTTCTCAGCTGCAGCAAGACAGGCTAACGTTTCCATTCTGGCTGAGCTGTCGATAGTAGAGCTAAAAAAGAAAAAAAAAAAAAAATTCAGGTACGACTGAAGCTGCAGAGGCAGGGAAGATCTTCATATCTGAACAGCAGGGTAGGACATTCACACACAGAGCCTACTGAGGTCTGGACTTACAGCTGTTGGAGATATTAGCACCTTCACTGACGGGTCAATTTGCTATTTTCAGTTACCTGCAAAGAACAGACACTTGGCTACGAGAAAGGCAGAGACTGTATAACCAGTGTTTAAAATACATACACTGTTTTTTATATGTGAATGAATGATTGAGGGGAATTCACTGATGCTCTATTCAGCCTCTAAGTTTTTGCCTTTCACACGGCACTTTATTTATAGACACTAGAACTGAAACCCTGCTTTCACTAATAAATCAACTTATCAATTCTAAACCAAACAAGCAGCATGAGCATGTGACATACAATATGTTTGGACTCATGTGATCTGCATTTACATAACAATTAATTAATGAATGCACTCAAAAAATAATTAATGAAAAAGAAATCATAAGTTTCATTGTGACGTTGGATGTTGCGCAGCAGAGATTATGTAGATGGTTTTGAAGAAAATATCCTGGACTGTGTTTCTGACTAAGTCCATTTATCACAGTAAAGCTCAAGGATTTTCAAAGTCTTACACTGTTTAGGACAACATTGTGAGAACCTATTTTCAATGAGTCAGATATAATAATAATGTTCTTTAGAAATAAAAGTCCCTGTGGATCTAAAAATACACATGTCTTATCTGTGTGTTTAGATGTGACTCACACTACAATCACTAACTTCCTGTTGTTTCTAGACCACCGTCATCACCACCATCTCTCCCTTATCCCATGACCCCCTGAACAGGAAGTCTTCACAACCTTTGCTTTCTAACAAAGAAATCTATTTTTAAGCGAAGTCATCCTAAAAACATTCAACTGAGAAATGTGTGCACAATAAAAACCAGTGACACCAAATCTATGCAACATTATTAGAGTCAAATATTTCAAGCAGAAGTGCTGGTGGATGAGCAGCTCCCAGACCAGCTGAAGAAGGACAGCAGTAGCCTAGAGGTGTGGGGGAACACAGGCTCGCTGGGAGAACCAGTTTAGCTGAAAGAGAATGATTAACAACCCGTCTTTTACAACTACATACTGTAGATACCCATATGCAAAAGGTGCTGAATAGCTGCTTGGTGGCCAAGAGCAGAGGAACGGCCGTTTTATGGGGCGACATACATTACGGCAGTATTGTGGGTAGAGACTGAGAAGGGCAAAGCTGGAATGGAGCATGCATGCTCAGCAGAAGCCTTTCCTTGGACAAGTAAAGGTTAAAAAATGACCTTACAGCAGACAGAGCTGCATGAGCGAGGAGGAGGGGAAAAAAAGGGAGGAAGGATGAATGGAGTCTGTCCCTTTCAGCAGATGGATTGACCCAAAGAAAAAAGCGAGACGGACGACTGTGTGCCCTGAACAAATTGTTCATATGGCTCCTAGAAGCAGTGTTGATGCTTCTGGGGGTGATGTGGGGCAAACTGCTGCAGCACGGAGGAGGAGACTCCAGTGGGATGAATGCACAATTCATACACTGAGCACTGACTCAATGCACTACAGCTTTTCACCACAGCTGTTATCATCCAGCCATTAATCATTTGCTTCAAAAGCTTGTGCAGATTTCCAGACTTTGACAGTCTGCTACATTTCAGCTTTACATTGACTCCTGTATGTTCAGGTCCAAATCTCAGCGTGCTGTGCAACAGATAGAGACTGTAAAGTTGCAGCTCCCTTGTTGACCCGGCTGTCACGATGACTGATAGGCCATTGGCGTAGCTCGCAGTGTGCTCGGAGCGACTCTTCCCTGTTGTACTAGAAGGATGTCAGCTGGGGACAAGAGCAGCCAACTTCAAATGTGATTCCTCCACTCCAGTTATTATCATTATTGCTATCATATTACATCACAGCACCGTGGCCACTTTATTACTGTGTCTGTGCGGCAGAGAGATGTGACCAAACCCCTCTGACAGTGCAATTCATTACAGCCAGGCAACAATATTACCATACAGGGCAGCTTAGTTTAGCCTACTCTGGATTAGAACTGGCATGTTACGTCTAAACATGCTTCCATTGTCCCCTTGCCTCGGCAGCTAAACAGTCCCCCAATCCCCTGTTTGTGTTGTAGTTACAACTTTAATCCAGGATCCACCCTCCCCATGCCAAAATCAGATTACCAGAGTCAATTAAACTTGATCCATAATCTCAGCGCACAGGCACAGTGGATGCAAGGTTATCAGGCCCTGCAAAATAAAATGGGACAAATACACTGCTGATGTGAGAGGACTTACAGGCCCAGTGTCTTGTTTTAGCTCAGTGATCGGTTATGATGATCAACGGCGCAACCTGCATCATGCAAATATTTCCCGGGCTCTTGCAAATTTGATGTATTTTGTATTTTAATTGATGCCGTTGAAACCGAAGAATCTGTGAGCCAATCTGTGACATATGTCCTCACAAATGTGCTCCTTTCCCCTGTTGTAATCACATTGGTGCACGCAAGAATGCACAAACATTGTGGGTGAGAGGGAAGAGAAAGGGAGTGAGAGAAAAACAAAATTAAAATCCTCTAGTGAACAGCCTGCGGGCTCCAGGCTCCCAGCTCCCATCCAGCACTGTATTTTATCATCCTTGAGTGGCTGTGCGAAGGCTGGAACAGAACCGGAGTGAGTGTGCAAATCAAACCCACTCTGGCTCGCCCCGCACACCTCTGGATAACAGAGAGCGACAGGACGGTGGCAGGACAGAATAACCTCCGGACTCGACAACAGTCAGGAAAAACGGTCATGCGCCATTAATGCAGGTCATCGATGTTTCAGCAGTACCTTGTGGCTGTCACTCAGCTCGTAGCTTTGAGATACGGTCCGTGCTCGTAATCAGCACCTAGGCCCCCGCCGAATGTTCAACAGCGGAGGCAAACAAGGCCCGCCGTGAAACGAGTAATCAAATCACGTGGAATAAAGTGCACATCCATCAAATAAACAAGCGTGAGCTGATGAGGAAGCTCGCGCCTGCATAAAAAGATGAAGCTTCTCGAGAAGAGCACCATCATTTGAGACTCAGCCACATCAGTCGTGCTGTATTTATCTCCTCAAACATCAAGGGGGCATTGTTTCATTAGCATTAATTTCTCTAGAGCCTCAGATTAGAAGTGTTGTATTTAGCTTAAGGCTATTCAAATTCCTATACAGAAATTATTGTAATCGCTGTTCTGTGGAGATATTTAAAGCGTGACTATCAAATAAATGAGCCTTGTGCACTGCTCAACCTTGCAAACAGAGAACAAGCTCATAATTCACTGTAGGCAAACGCCGCTCTACAACTGGAACAAAGAGACGTGAATACTCAAGTCTGCTATGAACAGAATGAATCAATACGAACAAATGTGAAAGCAGGGAGAAGATTGCTTTTTAATATAGGGCAGAGACACTGGAATGACTCTCATCTCTTTTTTCCCTAGCTTTTATTTATCTGGGGAAGATTTGCTGAGCATGATAGCTCCTTTTACACTTGTGCAGTTAAACACACAGCTGCAGGGAGCTGACCACAGGCTGCCTGGTACTGACTGAGTGGCTCAACTGCCACTACTGGGCATTTAAGTGCTTTTATCAAAGGCTCCCTGACACACTGACATGTTTCCTGTACTGTCGTGCCAGCTTTCTGGAGCATTTTTATCAGATGTGCACCCAGGGCTGAACTAGAAATCAATCACATCTCATGGTTGGGTTGAGCTTTTAATGTCTGCATGTAACTGAGATCAAATTTTGTTGCCTGAGAAGTTTCAACCTGATCAATGTTAAACACCTGAGGAGACAACCCCTCAACACTTTCCTCAACATGCGCTTCAAGGCCGTGCTCCATATTGGTTCACTCAGCAGAGTCAATATGCATTGGTTTATAGTTTCTCTGTCATTGACCTGGAGGTGGAGGTGCCCTCCCCATCAGAAGTATTATCAGATCCCATGTTTTTCATCAAGGACACGTTGACATTACAAATGAAACGGTGACCAGTTTCATGTCATATCATGGTAGAAATGTGAGACAGTAAGTACTAGCATTTAAATTATCATGATTACTGTGGTCAGTTACATAGTAAAAGGCAGTTACAGCACCAATCACGTCAGCCTTTTAAAAACTTTTTTTCATCAAAGTTTGTGGGTATTGGCGGGTTTTTAAAAGCAAGTAAGGGCATCCACAAAGCTAAGGAGAGGGCTACATTCCACAGCGCAGTGCAGCTGTGGTGTTTCCGGTTAAACATTTGAACACCGTTCTGGGCAGGTTACAGCTGTGGCGTGTTTTTGTCTTAGATGAAAGATGACATGCAAACAGTCACTTGTCCGGAAAGTAAAGACGAGATCCATCAAACTGCAAACTTACAGTGGTAGATGTAGAAACGACAATGGCAGCCGCAGTGAGCGAACACTTCCTTTTAGTCAAAAATAGCTAATTAGGATGTTTTATTTTCATTATAATTTCAAAACAATACACTAAATACATAAAGAATTCATGCCTTATGTGTAGTATGGAATTGGCAAACGGTAACAGCCCACTCGCTGGAGTGGTCTTACTGCTCCCTGAGAAAATGATCTTATCTTCTACTTGACTGAAGACAGCAGCTCCCAGAGGGCGTGTTGACTAGACAGTAACCAAGGTTTCATTTTAAGGAAGTTACTTAGAGAATTCACATTAATTAGTTCCTGCTGATACAATCTATCATCTTAACAGACTAAATGAGAAGCCTGCTACCTGAAAAGTTTTATACACAGTTCTCTGTTAAAGGTCTCTATTGTAGAAAAAGTGAGATTTGCATGTCTTTTAAATTAAAAGGCGGATGCATACATTCTGTCACTACTATTAAAACTATATCATTCTGTGTAGAAACTCGAACAATGTGTCTTCATAAACTGTCAATTATACTGTAAAGAGAATCAGGACACAATTTTGTGATGTCACAATTCTACATTATACAGAAACACAACCAAGCATGTCCCAACTAGTCCCACTTTCCAACCTTGTAAGAATTTATTTCTCAGAGTTTTAACCTGAAATCTGCTATTTCTTTTTAAATCAATCTATTTCATGATCTCTTCTTCGTGTTTGGTTTGACCTCTGCAATAATCTTCTCAGCTTTGAACAAACATTAGAAGAAAAAAGATCAAGGGTCCCATATTTTACACTTTTTCTCTTTTTTAGTATGATATCAACAAAATATTTGTGAATTTTGGACTGACGGACCATCCCAATCCTCCAAGGCTGGAAAGAGGTGCAGGTGGGCTGGGTTTGGGTATGGCTGAGGGTGGTGACTGCTTGGTACAAAGTTACACAATTCCTGGTGGCTCATTTAAAGGCTCAGTTTCTGACTGTGCACTTTGCTACAGTCACAGTATTAATGCAGAACCTAGATCTGCTTCAAAATCAATCGACAAATGAACATCTCACTAAATACAATATAGAAGCTTTAAAAGAAAATCAATTTGATCGCACAGTTGAATTTCAAATTGATCAGGTTGTTTTATGAGCTACACTTGGAACTAAAAACCAGCTATTTCAGTGGCTGTGTGTAAACATCTGTTCTGATTGGCTAACACCAACCTGTTGTTACTAGAGCAGCAGAGAGAAGCAAGACAGAGGAGATGTACAGCTACACTGAGATGGTTTTTGGTAGTTTATACCAAAGATACATCTTCTCATTAAGTTAAAACATGGGATCTTTAATAAAAATGACCTGAGATATCTCTCTGTTTATCATAGAGAATCTGTTTTTTTTTTTTTTATCAACCTAGAACTCAATCCAAAAAGGCACCAGCTATGAGAACCCATCCCCACTTTCATGTTGACACTTTTCATTGCAAACATTGGATTCGAGCCACAGCGCTGCTCCACAGGACTTGGAGAAAAACCTTCCATCGCCTGCGTCTGCAAGTGAGAATCAATGAAAATAAATCTGAAAAACGATAATCACAAAACTTGGAACAAGGAGGCTGGAATAAGACTAACCTCTTGAACAGGGTAGGTCTTATTTGGTTTTAAAAAGAATGCATTAGAGCGAGCCTGAAGCTCCGCTCGGCTCGCCAACACGTCTTTCATCGCTTTTGCCCATGTGCGTGTATGAAAGGGAGAGAGGGAGAGAGGGAGAGAGGGAGAGAGAGGTGGTTGGTAGGTGTTGTCTGAGAAGGGTGACTCATCTCTTCCAATCGCGACACACTATGTGGCTCTGTGTGTGTATGCGTGTCCGCGAATACACACACACACACACAAGCAGGCACTCAAACTGAGGGGAACAGACACGGACGCCCACACACACACACTCGCAGAAACACCTCAGCCCCTCTTACACACACTGCTCACGCTCTGTTCTCGGCTCAGGAGACGGCATGCTGTTCAGCACACAGAGCGGGAGCATACATTACATCGGTCCACACCTTATTCCCCTGCAGGTCGATACCCTGTACCAAAACATGCAGTTTTTCTCCTGTAACAATGAAACATAATGCAAACAGCTCCTCTTACAGAATGCACCGCTATCTGGCAATAGAGGTCTCAGTGGGTAAATAAGCTTACGTTTGTCTGTGTGGTGCTTAACTGGTGTATTTACAGAGCCCTCACACACACACACGCACACGCACACACACACACAAACACACACACACACACACACGCACACGCACGCACACAACACACACACACAACACACACACATCTGTTGCTGTCTACCATTTTCATGTGCTCTCTCTTTCTCCAGACCTATAACAGCTCTTCTAGTGCTCACTACATAAAAAGCAATTGTAACATTGAGCATTTGATGGCTCTGTTTTTATCACCACTGAAACCACATATTAACTGCAGCTTTTAGAACAGAAATCATGAGGTAAGGTGCGTTATCCCTGCTTTCCTGAAAAGCACCAAAAAGAAAAAGCAGCTTTTAAAGAAATGAATAGCCTTGTTGTGATGTTGTTTTCAGGGCTGTCAGGGAGTGTAACCAGTGCTGGACTGTTGCTGCCATGTTCTCTAACTGTGGCAGCATTTAGCCCCCTGAGACTGAGCCGCTGAAAGAGGAGGAGGGTGAGGGATGCTCTCGAATGAATGCAGTCAGCCATGCAAAGAATAAATACATGAAGAATATGTTATGTGGTGCATCTAACAGAAAACAGCTTGTAGCAGGGACAACAATGAGAAGCAGTGATAAGAAGATGAAGAGTGATAGCGTTTTGTCAACGAATACCATGGAGACAGATGGAGGGAGAAGGACAGATAGGTAAATTATTACCCCTTCAGCCCAGGAAGCTACAGTATGTCTGACTCAGATCTCTCCCTCAGTGTCTTTCCCCCGTCCCTCCATCTCCCCAACCGCAATGCAATTTTCCTCCATTTTTGATTACAGATTGCTTGCTGTGATCTCAGCCCAGCTCCATTTTACCATCTGACAGTTGTGCTATCTGTGCCATTTAGACCTAAGTGGACGCTCCATCTCCTTCGCCGCCAATTTACATGTTTGCATCTCGTTAGAGCCATTTGTAAGGCAAAGGCAAAGTGTCAGGACAAGGGAGAGGGGGAAGGCTTTTCAGACACACATATTAGTTTTCACCTTTGATACCAGAGCGCATCACTCACCCATGTGGAATGGGATTTTGAAGGAAAAAAAAGAAAAAGAGGCCATTTTCGAAAGAGCTGAAACAGACCGATACAAAGGTCTGTCTGTGGCTGTGTAATTCACTCAGACATACATGCTGCTTCTTCACCTGCTCTGACATTCTCACGAGCACATGTGACAACAGAACACACGCGCTCAAACTAAGATAAATACACACAGAAAACACCCAAGGACACAATGCCACTCTACAACTGCAGATAAACCCAATGGGAAATGTTTTCCTTTTAAAAGAATCTCTATTGCCATCCATCAAGCAAACACTGCTGTGTTCTGCAGCACCACGGGAAGGAGCTGGGCTTCCTCCATCTTTCAAACTACCCTTCTAATGCCCAAAAATTGCCCACTGACCCACCCTGCTGACGCTCAGCTGGACTCGAAACACACCCACAAAAGAGCTGATACTACATCTGTCAGATTTGCGATCTGAAGCTCAGTTACAATCCTATGATTTTTTGGTTTTACTGGTACAACTTTATCCATCTTTAACAGGCATTTTTCCACTACAGCAGCTGTTGCACACCCGGCTGTCCAGGGAAAGGGGGGGGGGGGG
>OMNW01014346.1:0-28428 GCA_900303245.1 Selene dorsalis
CGGTCCCTGCATGGCAGGTTTCGTTTAGGGGAACCGTGCAGTGCTTTTTCAGGAACTGCACAATGATCCATTTTGTCACCAGTTAAGCAAAACAAATTGAACTGCCCTTGAGCATCACAATACACAACAGCCCTCTTGTTTAAGTTTGACAGCCGGCCCCTCGGGCCCTGAGCCAGTCACTGTTTACGCTGGTTCCTTAATTGGGATGTCACTCTTGCTTTTATCTTGAGTGGGGCCTATTTTCCAGAGATATGAAAAGGGTGTGACGTGATATCTGCAATGTTTTAGTTGTTCACTGCAAAATATAGTGAATGCAGCGGCTCTGAAAAGCCATTTGTGATACATAACAAACCCCATTAAAGGGTTTGCCAGTCAGGTCACTGACAGGCTGATCTGATGAGCATTAATGTTGGCACACATTTAGGATCCCACTGCGATGAATCCTGTGTTAGCTCTACACTTTCATAAGAAACATCTAATATCCACTTGTAAACATGAGCCAAACTGAATCTCTGACCGAGATTTACGTCAGTTATGTCAGTTTTTGGCTGAATCCTGATTGGAGGGATCACGGAAGACTCACTGTTTGCCTACTAAGCTGCTACCAGTCTTATTGGGTGGCTTGTGTGTTTTGCACCAACAGGTGGCGACAGAGATCTAAAAATACTCCGATCCTGGCACTGTATCATTCTGGACCTCGACCTCTCGCCCTCTGTTTTATTTTTTCATTCTCAGTTCCAGTAGACATTGATTCATCGGTTTGTGTCACTGGAATGAAATTAAATGAGACCAACAAGGTGAATAAGTTATGTTGGCACAAGTTATTCATGTCATGTTTTCAGATTCTGTACATGAAACAGTGGTTTGTGGAAGCAGACGGTGAATACATGGCAACTGCTAATGCTGTTACAATCAGAGTTTTAGCTTCTTATTGCTTCCTATTGTTGGCTCATAATTTCTACCTGAAAAGATAACACTAGGTCCTGTCTGCTTTGACAAACTTTAATTGAGAGATAACGGTGCCAAAGGACTTCCTGATCTCAAGAAGAGTCATAATGATTCATTGAGTACATCAAGTACATCCAATAGCATACAGCATAATGTAGCTCTAAATGGTGTTTTCCCATCTCTTTCGTGCATCTTGACTTTCTGTGCTGCTTGTTCATTTATTTCTATGTTGTTGCAGAAATGTGATTCCTGGAAGATTGCTTGACTTGTAATTAATTATCAATATATTATTTCCTTTTTGTAGCTTACCCCTTTTCATAATCATCTACTTAAAATCTAACTTAAGGATTTATACACCCAGCAGAATTAATATAAAAAATATCACACAAAAAATTTCAGTTTTTGTCCTTTATTACACATTTAGATCCATATTCCACCTACATTTGTTTAACAAACAGCAAAATAATAACATCAGTACATAATTATTTAAAAAAAAAAAGACAAAATTTATAAAAACATATTTAAAAACATAATTTTTAATGGTTATTTTAAAATGAAAAGTGCATTTACAGTTTACATTTCACCATTTTTTTTTTTTTAAATAAGAGTTATGACATGCTTAATGGCAAATTGTAAACATTATCATGTGCTACAGATGAATACATACATTAAAAAAACTTGCATGAGAGATACAAGCTCTGCACAAACCACAACATACACACTTCCTCTCATTTAACAGTCTGTTGGCAATAATCCAAATGCCTTGATGTAAGTGAACATTTTAATTTGTAATTCAAAAGCTATACATTGATCTAAACACCAGCAGCATGTCACAAAATAAGCAGCAACGACATTACATCAAATAAATAACTGAGTATTTAATGTGTTTCCTTCAGGGTCAACATTATTCAGATGGCAGTCTGTTTCAGTTCTGTCTAAACACCAATCTGCTCTTCGGTCTCTTTTCCTCTCAGTTGTGTCTTTGTTGGTCCAGATTGCCTATCACAGTCACTTTACACCAACACTGACTGAAGCCCAGACTTTTCTCTCTGTCCAGCAGAACTGTGTTTCACAACATTACTCTTTGTCTTCTCACGCCTTGTCCCCTCATCTGTTGCCCGTTACGACAGAATACAACTGTTGGTCTTGTTCATTGGTGGCCGGAAGTTGGTGTCTTTCGGAAAGGTCTCCCTGCGTCTGCGTAGCGCAGGGCTGAGGCGGCTGGGAAGGTTCGCCTGCTGCAGGAGCTCCTTGAACACCTCCACCACATTGGCGTTCTCCTTTGCCGAAGCTTCCAGGTAACTGTTGTTCCAGTCCAGCTCTACAGTTGACAGCACATCCTCACTGGACACCTGCCGCTCGTCCTCCCGGTCCACCTTGTTGCCCACCACCACAATAGGCGTGTACTTGTCCTCCTTGATCTCCAGGATCTCATCTCGAAGGCTCTTGACTGCTTCCAGAGACTCTGGGTCATCCACTGCATACACCAGGGCAAAGGCGTCACTGTTTTGGATGGAGAGCTTGCGCATGGCAGGGAAGGAGTAGCTACCGCTGGTGTCCAGGATCTCCACCGTGACCTTGACCCCACCGATGTCATACTCCTTACTGTGCAGCTCCTCCACTGTGCGCCGATGTTTGGGCTCAAATGTGTCTTGGAGGAAGCGCCGGATCAGAGCTGTCTTGCCCACTCCTGCTGCCCCCAGAAACACTAGACGCACCTGGGTCTTCTCCTTCACCTCCAGGGACATGCTGGCTTTTGCTTTTTGGTCAAAATGAGTAAAATAAATCAGAGAAAATGTCTCTAAAACTCTCTCACTATTAATTTTTAAAACCGCTTTTAAATCAGCTCTACAATTTCCAGCACTCTCTATCACTGACTTGTATCTCTCTAAATGTCCTTCAGAATCTCCCCTTCAGCATTTTCTTGTTAGTCTTGAGCTCTTTCCTCTCTTTAGTTGCTCATTGGGCGCTGCTGTGTGTCTGTGATCCCGCCACACGCTGCCTTTTATGCCTGTTTTGGTGAGAGAGCTTCCATTCCCTTGTGCGGTTTCAACCAATCAGCAGAAGGCAGCCTGTTGAAGTGCAACATGCAGGCAGCCAATGATGGCAGAGCATGCAAATCAGCCAATTCATGAGGAGAAAGGAGGTGATCTCTGAAAGCAAATAAACAGCAAGCAGAGCATGGAAAATACTGTTTGAGGAGCATCCTGATTGTACTTCCAGGTGGTCACGGAGTACCTCAGAGGAAAGACATCATCTGCCCATTATTCTTATGCCTCTGGTGTGACAGTGTGAGGAAACATGCAGACATGGAGACGAGCATCAGGGCATTTCTTTAAATAACCTTTTTTTCAGCTTTTCTTGGGTTGTATCAAGGAGATCAATACCTATAGAGTCGTTTTAGTGATTCTGTAGTGTCCTCTACTTTCACGCCTGTTCTGGTGTATCATTTACTTCCTGGATACATTTCTTTCCTGCACCGCATATGAGAACCACCACCTACAAAGGGTGGATAATCAGAATTTACATAGTGGTCACATTTGTGGTAAGATGAAATATGATGTACCGTGAAGTGGACAGTGTACCTACTGCTTTATCAAATTCATGCTTAGATTACAAGGGACAGAAAAAGGAGGAACTCACCCTGGCACAGTGTTAATACTTTAGGGCAAGCAAGAAACATGTTTCAGCAAGAAGCCATTCTCAGCATAAAAGACAGTGATTAACTCAGGCATGTGTGTATGTATAAATATCTGAGGCTAGAACCTGATTGCTTGAATGTGTATGAAGTGCATCTACTTCTACTATTCTGAAAGTCAGTTTCCTGATTTGAAAAATGCGCTATTTATTTCTGTGATTCTGGTTATATTTCTGTGTTCACCATATTGAAATGTATAGTGAATGTAGTGATGATAGTGCCCTTCATATATCAGTCTTGGAAAAGGAATGATATTTTCTTGCATTGCACATTTGGAAAAAAACATGCAACCCAGGATGAGATGAATGGTGTGCAAACAGAAGTTACAAAAGTAGAACAAGAGTTTTAAAGCCTCTGTTTTGAATGAAGTCGGTTTTTGAGCAGACCTCAGTTTTTGGGGGGGTTTTTTTAGGTTGTTTCAGATATGCAGTGCATGAAAGCCAAATGCTGTGACTGCAGGTTTTGCCCTAGATGATCTGAGAGGTTGGATGATGTGCCCCACATTTTTGGTCTTCAGAAGGACCTTGGCAGCAGCACTGTAACTGATACAGAGTTAACTCCTGGAGCTCAAAAGGCTTTGGTGCATGAAGCAGGTCCATCCTGTGATTATCAGCACAGAATCACAAAGGATCAATATCCTGAACTAAAACTGTGTAATAAACCATCAGCCTCCTGTGGTGACAGTTCTCCTTAAATGAGAAATGCCTTCGCTATCGTATCTCCTCTTAAGCTCATGACAGTTTCCTTGGGAGAGCAGCTTATGGATTATTTCAGTCACACATGGCAATGCATGATTCTGTGTGAATCACCTTCAGCTGTCCTCTGTGTCCAATTATATACGATGCATTGCCTGTAAGTGTCTGGGAACGAATCCTGGCAGCTTCCATTTTGTCAGAGTTTGTTCTAGAGGAGTGAGCCTGACTCGTGATCCTCCTAAATTTCCCCTGAGACTGGCAGCGTCTCTCAGACTGTGACTCTCCCCACCTTGTTAGTTTAGGCAACATAGTGGAACTACGACAAGCCCCAGGGAACATTGTAACCCCTCCCACCATCTGACAAATGCACACTTTTAATATTCACTCATACACTGTCTCCCCAGGGGGCTGCTGTACCTGATGGGCAGTGGAGCGGCACAATACGCTGTGGGAATACTAACTATGGACTCTCCCTGTCCTGACGTGTAGTGGGAGAAACGTTAATGGCTGCAGTCACTGCTGGGGAGTTGAAATCAGGGTTGGTCAACTGCTGTCACTTCTCGTCAGACTGTCCCGACTACCAAACCTGACGCTGGTTTAAGAAAAAAAAAAAAAGCCACAACTTTACACCTCAGGCCTTCCAAATGACAAAGTAACTGAGACTGTATTTCAGTCTGGCCACAGTTTATGCCTGTGGGGGCCTGTTTAATACATTTAACCAAGTTACCCGAGTACTGGCTTGACAGACTCTACATTTTATTTTACTTTTCTACATATATACATATTACAATTGCAGAGAAGCACTTTGCCTCTGACATTTTGACATGTACATAGTACAACTACGTTCAGGAGAAATTCTGAGGTGATGCAGGAACAAGACGAAGCACTGGAGTTCTGGATGTCTTATACTGAAGAAGTTTATTTGTACTTGATCAAGGAGAACAGCAGAGTCATCGACACAACATGAGTGCGTGATGCCACTCAGTCCTGAGGGCCGGACAACAAAGTTCAGATTCTTATACTAGAAAGGCGGACAAAACCTGCAAAGGGAAATGTGTTAACATTCTATTGGCTATTGGGCGTAAACATCAAGATAAAGCTTTAGGTGATGGGAGAGCAACAATGGTGTCTCTCTTCTCATGCAAAGTGTCATTCAGTGACAGCGGCTGTCATCCCCTAGCTCTGCAGCTGTGTCTGGAAACCGCCAAAGAGTGAGATTTAAGACGTAAAAGGAGGGAACGTGGCCTTGGCGTGTTCTGTCTCTAGCAGTATATCTAACAACTGTCTCTAGCAGTATATCTAACAAAGGGGCATCTAATTCTTAGCTCGTAACTGTAAACACAGAGGGATTGACCTTTAACCATGCAAACTACATAGAGGAATCAAAATTCACTGAAACACTGATGATGGCTGAATTCCATTTAGCTGCTTTCATCTCACCACATCATGATTTACTGGGACGCTCAAACAGACCGAAGCCGTAGTCAAAGTTGAGAAACACCTGCATTTTTCCCAGTAAGTGAAAACGAGAAATTATAGTATATACTGTCCACCCTGATAACTAATTTGTAAATGGAATAACCCCACATATCTGAGTAAAAACTGAACCCATACAGCCTAAAGCTCTGCATCATCAAAACATTAAATTGAAACTGGAGCTTCCATCTGTGGCCACTGGATGTTTTGCTGTGTACTTGCATCACGTGTCATTATGTCTCATATCACGAGCACTTTTCTTAAATTTCTATTTACGGTCATGCTGCCCTGTGGTGGTGATAATGGCCAGATGGCATTCATAGCCTGTTGCACTAAAACAAATGTTCAGCTCTGACGTCTTAAGAGGAAACACAGTTTTGACCCATTATTTCAGTAGATGCCCTCTTCACCAAAAGATCTTTATTCACAGATGTTTTTACTTATTTATGGTCAAAGCTTCCATTGTGTTGTTTAGGAATCTTACCCTCCAGTAGCTCATTTGTTTAATCCACATGTTCAGTTTTCAGAATCCAACAGGTTGCATACAGTAACGTGTCATTGTTCTTGTGCACGCGTGCCTCCTTTTGAATGAGCAAATTGCATTCCTGTTGCTTTCCAACCTGGTTGCTAGTGCTTTCTCTTCATCATGTCTGTTTCAGACAAACAAGATCACATAGACTGTTATTTGCTTTTGCTTTTTGTAGACTTGTCTTTCTTTTCAACATTTCTTGTTTTGAAATTGATTTCCTGGTGGCCCCTTTGTGTATTACCGAGCAGGAACGGCCCTGGCTTTGTATATTGATGGAAAGTGGCCCAGTGGCCTTATCATCCGTGTCTGCACTCCTGTGAGAAACATGCACCGCACTGTCATCCTGTCAACATGATGCCACAAAAATGATGGTGTGGAAATCTGACAGATGCCAAATATAAACATCGCCCTACATATCAGTTAACCTTCAGTGCTCCTAGAGTAACCTCTCCCTATATCTGTGCTAACTCATATGGACCAGAAATATTTTGTTGCAGGTGCAAATGGAACACTGTAATGGGATAAAACCATTAGACACCTTTGCAAACTCAAGCTTATTTTTTACATATTCTCAAACAAAATTAAAAGACCAAAACCAACAAGGCTTTCATCACAAAGCTGTACGACACTTCCAGTGTCACTCGGCCCCAAGCCTTTACGACAGGAGCTGTATGTGGGATTGATCCATAATAAACACACCCTGTCCAGGCTCATCACAACAACAGATCTCTGTGGTTAAGAGGACTAAGCTATCTGAGGCTTTAAATACACAGGCAGCACCTGTTAATGGTTTCGTTTTGCTGTTGATTCCAGTCTTTTCATAGGTTTTCACTATTTTCGACATAAGGAAACACATAGAATATAGTGAGTCGTTTATTTTGAATAAACGTGTGAGGAAACATTTCTACCCTCCACACTGTGTGCATAAAGCCGAGTTTAATCCTAGACACATTCACGCTACACAATCCTTGTTTGGTGGCTGTTGATATGGCCCAGTTGCTGCTCTGGTACCACCTAGTGAGCAGTGGCTATTGCTTACGCTCCGTAAACATTCCCAATGAACTTTCTTTTCCCCTGACTCTTCTCTACTATCCCCATTTGGGATTTTCCAGCCCTGCTGCATGACATGACGGCCTTCTGTCGCTACAATAAAATCTCCCGCTCTCGGTTGTAACGCTGGATTGATATGATGCATGGGCAAATTCCAACTGGCCTCTCAGTCTGCCAGTGTTGGTTCAGAGTTTCACCTTCTTGAAGCAAATTGGGTTGTAGGCTACATGTGCAGTGGGTGAGTAAATAGTGAGTAGTAAATGTTAATGGGAGAAATGATACCATCTTTATGATTGATTTTCACTTGGTGGTTCACTATGGTTGCACAGCGGGCTTTTCCGATGGTGCAATTTACTTCCTCAAGTAGACATATATGTTTATTTTCTATTTTCCATCTCACATAAAAAAAAATCGTTTGGAAAGTGAAGTCTCAAGCTTGAGTAGCTAAGAAAACAAACATTTTAGATATGGTTATATTTGACCGTCCACATCTGTAATGCACTTCCATTTGATGGACAGACAGGATGTCTGCCAGGATACCGTTCGTCAACATCCAAATCACCTGTCTGGCTCAGCAACTACAATCAGTGTCCCCATATCTGTGTCAGCGACGTGCAGATACACAGTGATAATGCTTACCAAATGTTAGGCAGACACTGAGAGGGAACATCTTGTCTTATTCCAGTCAAACACATCAGTGCAGATTATGTGCCATTGTTGTGTGCTCAGTTTTTTCATACATACTTTTATACTGCGACTCCCCTCATAAAGATGTTAAAAAGAAAAATGACGATGTCGTGAGATTGGTACGACCCAATTTACATTGTGGGTCAAACACTGTGTTTTTTCAATGAGTCAGTTTTCAAAGTGTGATGATGTAATATGTATGTATATTTCTTATTGTCCACAAATGGCAGGGAAAGAACAAAATGGAGAATCATGCAATCCAACACTCGTCTGCATGGGTAAGTTTATTCCCACATACTCTGTCATGCCGCTGTAAATACTCAATATACAGCACTAAATGTGCACTTGTGTGTCTGAAAAATGTCCTCAAAAAATGGACCATCAATATTGTAAAGAGAAAAGTCTTGACCAGCTCTTACCTTGAGATAACTGCTGTTGTGATTTTGCACCATATTAATAATAACTGGCTTCACTAACATTTGCAAAGAACGACTGTTTTAGGGTGAAAACCAGAAAAATGACCCTGCATTTTGGATCCAATTTTTTTTTTTTACAGATGTACATCGCCATAAGGGGGGGTTTAAGGAAGTGGTTAAAAGCAATAGGCAGGTCCGTCCCGTCCCATGTGGCATGTGAACCTGTCTTTTAGTTTAATCAATCACAACTTAATAAAGAAAATAATATTTATCTGCAGTGATGTTTGTCATTGTTTTTTTGTTTTGTGTTTCATGCCACTGTCAACTGAGGTAACTAATTGAGTTGCTTCATGGATTTGTGTTAGTGTAAGTGCAGATGCAGCAGCTCATTAGTAGTTCACTAACTGAATTATTCCTCCAGGCTGAACCACTAAAACTAAAATTTACCTTAAATCTATTGTGACACATGTTTGTGTTTTCCTGAACTGATTGAATTTAATCAAATCAAGGTACAGAGGAAAATCACCCCAAAAAATGAGTAAACAAAAAGGGAGAAAAGAGAAAAACAGGCTTTTTTTCTTCTCGTTCTTTGTGTGTCCTGCAGGTCGCACTGATGCTATCTCTCTGTCTATTTATAGGGCTCCATTTTTCTGAACTGCATTGTGATTCAGGGCAGCGAAGCACAATATCACCTCTGGAGTGATTTTCTGACTGTTGCTCTCCTCTTCTCGAGACAGTCTTATTTAAATAGATAGGGGTTGTTTCCTGGGGCCATGCGCACGTCTTCAGCCTCAGTTGCTCCATGATATATTTTAGACAATTGAAACGTTTGTGCTGGCATTGTTTTCTCTCCAGTGTGTGTATGTAATAACATTTTGAAGCATTCAATCTCATCAACTGACATGTACAGATCATGTTTTCAGCTTTAACTTCTGAAACATTAACACAAATGTTGATTCAAACAACACATATCAACTAACAGTAACACATTCTCAAACCAAAGGCTGCTTTTCTAGTACTTCTTACATTTTAGTGCATTTAAACCTCACACATATCGAGAAAACACTGTCTCTGCATCTACTTGAAAACCGTACATATGCCATGCAGAGATGCTCACGGCACTGTAATGATTAGCACCTCAGCAGAAAGGTTAAGAGGGCTGACAACTACTTACAAATCAGTTTTATGAGGCAAACATGCCTCTGCCCTGCAAGTATGCTCAGCTGCCTCACCACATTACATGTATCCCTTGGGTGTAGTGACAGCACAAAAGTCTTTGAACGGTAACAGCATCCTTTCAATCAACAAAGACATTCATTTATTAATGTGCCTGAATTATGCGTACTGGTACTGGCTGTGATGTAAAGTATGTAAGCCTCCATGCCTGCAAAAATGACTCATTGGCATTATGTTAATATCTGTTTTTCACACGCTACAGTTTCAGAATACTGACTCCAGCTGAAATGTGCCCAGGTGGTAATTCAATGTAGATAAGGGCCCGGGAGAGAGAAAGAAATGGAAGTGCTGTGAGAATGGCTGAAAGAAAGTGGATTGTGTTGTAATTTTCTGTTGATTTGAGAATTGTTGAGTCACAGCTATTGAACTTTTTGAGTGACATTTTCTGGAGGCCTCTGTGTTACTATCTTAATTGAATTAAATATAACTCATTAGTCAACTGAGTTAGCGCTAATTAAGGAGTCACAGATGAGAGACACTTCTTAAATCATTTTAATACTTGTCAGAACAAATAGGGTGATATGGAGCACAGCACTATATCTGCATATTCTCACAACAAAGCAATTTACACATGGCACTTTTATGGCGAAATACTCGCTATAATATGATACTTTAATCATATTTCCGCACAATTGATGACCTAGAAAGTAGTTATTTAGTGTTTGTGATGTTTGGAGAAGATTAAGATGGACTCAAATCAGTCTCCATATTCATGTGACTGTATTTGATGCAACTGCTGCCAGGTACTGTTACCTTCGTTAGCTTTCTGTCAAATGAAGATGTACTTGATTTGAGTAAAACGATGCACTTGTTATCAGTCAAACTACATTGGTGTATCTCAATTTAGAGGCTAAACTGCTGAAATAGTAATCAAATATTTAAGGACACATTATCTCCCATCTTCCTTCTGAATGTGGATACATCGAATGAAGAGTTAGTGGGAGTCAACAGGAAGCTATAGCCACTCCAGCAGGCAGCTCAACCCTGTGAGTCACTTCCAAAAGTGTGGATTAATGTGTCCTGTTCTATAATCAGTCTGTTGGTGTAACAGTGAGTCAGTACTGAGATGGCTCTGAAAATGAGACAAGCAGAGACCCATTACCCCTGGGATTCACTCGCTGCATGAATGTGTGTGTCGGAGAAAGTGAAAGTAAGGAGAGAATATTTCAGCTGGACTTCACACTGCTGAATGGTGTTTCCTGAGAATCATGATGAGTAACTGTATGTGTAAATGATGTTGACGAGAAGAAATATCTATTTGTTAGAAAAGAAAATTTGGTGGCAATGTGTTCACACCATGAACAGCCTACTTAAGACATGGACTGGTAAGAGTTTTCTAAAGGCTTTGTAAAACTGTGTGCTAAAATTTAACACTGTGTCTTTTTTGTTTGTTTTTTATGTTTTGTGAGTGAGTTCAATACTGTATGTGCTTTACTGGAAATCAGAGCCTATCCTCTTGTAAATAGGCCATAGGTCATTTTTGCAGCAGGTTATCATGGACTATGTGTTTCGTCACTAGGCGACATCTAGTGGCTGTAGTAAGTTTGACAGGAGCAAAAGTGGGAAGTGCTGTGACGTTGTATAAAAAGCATCAGATCTGGAAGGAGGTTGGAGTGGATGGTTGTATCAATTCAACACAGGATTTTGACACAGGAGAGTGTGTGTTTCCCATGTGATACTAGCAATTAACTTATTTGTCTGACCCAGGAGTCTTCAACAAAGTAAACCATGTCATTATTTAAGTTACCATAACAACAAATATTGAGTAAGTACTGATAGCTGAAATCAGTAGTTTTGGTGCCCAATACCTTTGGCCAAGCCTTGTATGTTAGGGGTGTGTTCATTATGGTAATCATGACAACAGAGGTGTGGCATGCTGCTGTAGGTGCACTATTTCAGGAGTCTGATGAAATCACCTACGTGATTGGTTGAAAACGGCCTGTGGTTGTTTATGTTGCAGGACCTTTTTGGTTAAACCATTACTGTTGTCTGGTGACACGCTGCCACTGCTGGTGATGACAGTTTGTACATGTGTCATGAACTACCAGAGGATCTCTGTTTTTACAGGTGTTGAAAAGTGCCATTGCATGTGTGAACAAAGCCTCACGAGAGAGCTATGTGAAACTGGATAAATTGCCTCAAGGGATGTCATTTGACTCTGTGTCTTTAGAAAGGATGGAGTTACCTATCGCTGTCTTTGCTGTCACTGTCACCATGCTGTCAGCATAACACATCTAAATCCCTGACAGAACTACTGGTGGTCATATTGCATTGTGGGTAATGTGGGCTATAGGTTTTAATAAAATAGAAGTGTACAAGGTAAAAGAGTTTTGTCCACTGTAAGTCCAACAGTGTTACAGCTGTGTAGTTTTAGGGATGGAAAGCTTAAGTTTGTTAATGTGCACACAACTGCACACTGACTGAGAATAAGAACTATCTACAGTTAAATATATAAGAGAGAATGAATGAATGAATGAATGAATGAATGAATGAATGAATGAATGAATGGCTGTATGCATGTGTATGTAAATGGGGGAATGTGACTTCCATTGCTAAGTGTTTTGAGTGGTCAATAACATGATAAAAAGCACTATACAGGTGCAGTACATGAACCAACCTCACCATACCCAGACTTTTAGTCCTGAATTTGCACAGTTTTAAGCACTGAATTCTTATGAAGCTCATAAATCTCTGACCTAAATCATTTTCCCGTGATTATCCTCGAAAAGGGGTGAAGAGCTGTTGGACTGCAGCAGGTTCAGGGTTTTATCACTGTCTGTGTGAGAGTCTACATTCATGTGTGCTCATGTGAGTCAGCAGCAGTCAGATGGCTTGTCAGTCTGTGTTGAGCTCAACGGTGTGACAGTTTGGTGATCAGTCATGCCACATCCTGCTGAGTTCGTCACAGCGGCGATTCTAAAGATCTGAGGCTCCATGTGCTGAAAATATAAATGAGGGGGGAATTTCAGTCGTCTTTGCTACATAAATGGACTGCATAAATACCCCTTAAAGAGGAACTATGCAAGATTTGCACCTTAACGTAACAGCTTCGGATTAATTGTGACGATTAAATGACTTGTACAGGGAGAATGGAGACTCTCTCCACCTGGGGCCTCTTGGCCGAAAACCAACCTTGCAAGATCAGCGCCTCCGACGGCGCCTCCCCGGTGTCCCAGATCTCGTCTCGTGAGAAACACAGGCTGCTTTACAGCACTACAACACAAACACGCCTGGTAATTCATAATCTCTTTTTTCCAGCTTCGTTTAAAAGAAAGCACGTGCATTTTTGCGACAGTGAAAATATAAATTCCAAAACTGTAGGACGAGCTCTGAGAGAAGAAAAGCAACCAAAACAGTGAAAAAGCGACCGGACTTGCATAGTTCCCCTTTAAGTTTGGATATACATCTACAGCCCTCTTTGTGTGTATCCACATCTACAGGTGCAATTTGAGTTACAGCTCCTTGAAGCTGATGATGATTAACTGTAAATCTGTCTCTTAATCTGAAAGTCTGGCATGCTTTTGTGGTTTGACGAAGGATGGGCAATCTGTGCCAAATTCACCCATCAGGCTCATATGACACAGAGAGAACAGCTAAGTCACATTGAGCTGAGATTTAGACAGAAGGAGAAGAATCCAGCTTTTACCTAAAAGTGATACCGATTTAATGGCTTCTCATGTAGCCTGTGCAAAACTGAGATTAGATTTTGGAGTAAATGTTTGTCTTAGATTCAATAAAGGGGGAGAAATCTAGAAAAGGACTGTACCTCCCCTTGGCCATCATGACTCTGACTGTGAATGGAGCAGCTCATTGGATTAATAAAGGGCATGCTGATTAGTAATATGCTTCTATGTGAGGAAGAGAGGGGGATTTTTTTTCCCGTTTGATAGAGAGAATGAGTGGGCAGATGTCTTTTAAATGTTAAAACTAATGGGATAAGAGAGGGGAGCTGCAAAGCAAATGGATTTGAGCCAAGAGGCATTGTTAGAGTAAAACCAAACAGAAGAGAAGCAATTTCTGCGTAAGCACTTCAACTCCTCTCTGCACTTCTGTTTCCCTGAAGCCTAAACTGTGGTAACTGTTGAATGATGAATAATTGGTTCTATTAAGTGAGAGCACAAGTTCACCAGGCCAGAGCAGTAAACCACTGATCTACTGAGCTCTAATGGCTGTTTGGAGTAGCCAGGTACGAGAAGTAATCACTAACCAGGTACACTGTGTATGCCATCGTTGGCCATTCTCGAAAAGCAGCTTCCACACACTGGAATCCCCTTCTCATCCCCACTGGGAAAATCCATCCTCTTTAATTAAAATGCCTCTGTGGTACAGAAACATCAATCACAACATCCTGGACTGTTGAGTGTTTGTTGGCCTGACTGGAGGGAAGACAGCGGTCTGACAATGAAACACTGATGTGGCAAATTGTAGCCACTGTAGTTACAATACAAACTGACTGTGTGTGTGTGTGTGTGTGTGTGTATAAAAGGGCACAACAAGATCAGTAAGTGATGCATGATGCTGTCCTTGTATGTCTGTAATTATGGAGATTTACCTCCCTCCCCGAGCACTGACTGCATTGTATTGTACCCTGTTCCTCTGCACCTGTCAGTGAGAGGCACATGTCTCCTATTAGTCTTCGTGTATGATAAAGAGTCGGTGCAAAAAGGCAGACACACGGGGGGAAAGACAGATTTCCAGACTGTAGGGTTTTTTTGAGGAGTGTTTCACACTCTCTCCATTAATGGTGATGGGAGGAACACCAACCTCACAATGATGTGGCACCAACTTTTGTAGTTGTACATGAACTTCTAAGGAAGTGTTACAACCTAAGGAAGAGGTTATTTTCATTTACTGTTAAATTTTGCAGCTGTAATCCATCTCAACACTGTGACCCGGTTACAGTAAACTTTTTTTTCCAATAAACCCAGCCACATTTCTAGATATGAGAAGAGCTCCATTCAGTCATCACTTGTCAGATTAAGCAGGTTCCCAGAGAAAACTTCATTGTCTAACTCTGTCTTTGCATTTCATCGTGATGTATCTGATGTAGTGAGTAAACGAGTAAAAATAACTAAGACAAAACAACAAAACATGAAAATCTCTCAAAGTCTTATTTGAGCCCACGGTACACAGGCCAACTAAGTCTCACAGTCAAGTGCATGTTACCTGATGTTTCTGTCCAACAGAGGCATTTTGATGAGACAAAACGAATTTTCCCTTTGAAGATTAATGGTGACCTGGGGAACTCCAATTTGTGGAAACTGGTTTTAGAGAAAGGGTGACTGTCACTGTGGCAGTTAAGAGGAATACACTGTGTCCCTGGTTAGTGATTATTACTCTCACATCATTTCTCCACACCGTCTCAGTTCATCAGTGGTTTATTGCTGCAGCCTGCTGAGTTTACTCTATACACCACAAATATGTGTTCAAACAGGTCCTTACTGCAGATAGACCAGGTGACTGACTTAAACACACACACACGTGTGACACATGAGGCTTATATTTATCTGCCACATAGTTTGATGAGAGGAAGCTGGTTCAAAGGAGCTATTCAGCTCAGATTGTATTGTATTGGTTACTGTATTGTTGTATGCTTGTACGTGTATCCTCTGCTGCTAAGTTTCCAATGTCTTGATCCTCTCCAGGTGGGGATCAACTCATCTGGACTCTTTCTCTGCACTTTGTGGATTTAGATTACCTCCTGTGAACACATTCCAAATTTTGCACATAAACAGGGCACTTTACACCATGCACTGTATATCCTGCACGTTATTCTGTTACTGATTGTATTGTTTTAATAACTATTACCTGCCAAGGGACAATGGGTGCAAATTAGCAGTCATGCTAACTCTGGCATATTTACAAAGTATTTATGCTGAAGTTCATTAATACGCACTGTCCGTTTTAAAGAAATTGATAAATAAAAAGATAAGACTGGGCACACTTATTATCATTATGCATTAATTGTTATTGTTTTTGACAAATGATGATAAAATATTTTTGAAGACTGCAGAGGCATCTCTGTACGTAAGAGCCCTGCTGAGTCTTGGTCACAGGCACAGCGAGGGCTAAGGGGCTAAATGAAGGACAGTGAGACAGACAGAGGAAAAGTAAACCATCTGAATCACGCACTGAGCATGAAATACAAGCCCACGAGCCACAAGGCAATGTACTTCTGGAGGAAGTTGTCATCTGCAGTAGTCTGACTTCCAGTGAACTGTATATGAGCTGAGTTGACGCCTCATACATACAGAACAAAAAAAGCGCTTGTTAGAATATCTAAAATTTCTACAGAATAATTTATCAGAGCTTACTTATGGTAAAGGAAACAGCACAGAGCAAAAAACCACAAAAATTATTCAAAAGCAGACAAAATGATGAAATAGACTAAAAAATATTGGATCATGCACACTACACCTTCACATCCACCAATCACTGGCATGATGAAAAAAGCCATTTGTGACAAAACAAATGGCTTAAAAAAAAAGGGAATAAAAAGATCAAGCATGTTACATGCTCAGCGATGCAAACTGTCGTCTGAATAATGATCATATCTCCTAATCAGGCTCTTTTATGTTGGACAAGTATCACATTTCAAATTAAAGCTTTCAACTCTGTTTAATGATTAAAAAGCCATTTGTGTAATTCTGTGTGCAAAACAAAAAAACTCACAACAGCAATTGCACTTGTTATTGTGGACAGTGAGGATTATCTGGTGTAAGGTCTGTGCTTTATCCAGTCATTTTAGGAAAAGCAACACACATTCATGAAGTTAATTCCACAAGAAAAAAATCCCAATGTTTCACCTATATTGTGGTGACGTGTTTAAAACAGGCAGAAACCAGGGTCACATACCAGGGCCAAATAACTAATTCCTTCATTCCCACCTACAGCAAACACTGCTTGGGGGGTCACTTTTTATTCAAATGGAGTGTAAATAACAAACTGACACATTGGAAAAATAAGTACGTATAAATAGGACAAATCATCACACTTGATAATGCGAAATTGTACCATGTTGAGTCATAATGTGTCCACCTAAATTAACACAAGCATTAGGAGACTGACAGTGACGGAGAGAATCTGAAAAAAGACTTTGACGTTCGTCTCTCCCACATCAGTCCAGAGAATGAGGTCAGTGAATGAGTCAGGAGGAAGGCAGGCAGGTGGAGGCTGGGCTGGGCAGAATAATGAGAGGTTGGTGAACTGTGTTTGGGTAAACTGTTGTATACTAGTGCAAGGAAGAATACATCTTACTGACATCTTACAGCCTGTGATTGTCCCTGCAGTCAACAGCTGTGCAGTTTGGAGGTACCGTTAATGAGAAAAATGACAAAAACAGTAGATGCAACTGATTTGATTGGATTAAGGGACAATGTGCACTTACACTAATTATTTTTGAAAAGAAACAAACAAAAAGATGCACTAGATAGGGCGCACTAGATTTCACACAGAGTTCGTTTCCATCTGTAGTCCATAAAACTTAAAATACACACAATGTTTTGTACATTCCCACACTCATCGCATAACATACACAATATATCCTGTATATATGTATGTTAAAAAGAACTAATTACATGTGTGAATAGCATCAAAATTGCACTGAAGAATAGTATAGTAATTGAAATGTGTATGAAAGACATGACATAAATTATACAAAGTTCCTGTGGAATATGCATGTGCTATCAGTCTCAGTCTCAGATTATTCCTGAATATGAATCCTAATAACTGAAAATGTAAGATGATGGCCAGTGAAAAGATGTGGTGATTATGGTTATTTAGATTAATTTTGTTAATATTGGTTCCTCTGCTTGGTACTGCTTGGGATAACGCTGTACCCTGGTGACCTGGATACATCTTTATCAGTTGCTCTACTAATAGACATCCAGGCACAATTCACTAGTGATTACACACAATTAACATAATGGCAGCGTAGTACCAAGTCAGTGAACCCCAGTGATTCACCCCATCATAATAGGCTGTGACGCGTGAAACTGTAATTTATCTGGAAAATTGAGCTTGATAAGGGCTCTCTACGTGACGCATACATTTTTTAGTTTCTGGATCAGAGCTTCAGAGCTGCATGTGGAGTATACATCAAAACTACATGATGGAGGAAATGTAGGACACTGAGAACAGTCAGTGTTAGTTTGTGACTCCAAAAGAATAGGCTTCCCAGTGCGGTCTGAAAACACTATTATGAAGTGAGTGGAGAGCTTTCACACAGTTCACAAGTCAAATCACATCTTGTACACAGAGCGACGGGTTGTGGATCACATGTTGTGTTCTGGTGCTCAGTGGGCAAAAATTTATGGAGCTGCTCTTCAACTGAAGCATGATAATTGTAGTACAGTTAACTGCAGGATGAGCAAAGCTCCAAGAAAACAGTTTTAATGGAAATTTGGCTGTATCAAAATACTGTACACGAGAACTGAACAGCAAAAAGATAAAGAGCTGAAACCAGCTGACACTAGGTAGAATGCAAATAAGGCACAATATTTACAGCAGCTCAGCCCTTTTTTAACATCCTCAATTTTGCACATTGACACATGCAATTCAATTATATTTTAGGTTTTAACATAATCTTGTTAACTGTTGACACCATGAGAAGAACACCGTGCCCGTGACTGTGTCCTTAGAGGTTAGGTTGTGTGTCAGTGAGGAAATACTGAAACGTGGGCAGACAGGAGGAAAGTAAAAGTATGAACATTCCTCACTCATCCTCACATATCATATATAAAACACAAAAGAAACAACCTGGCCTGTACAAATTTATTGATTGGTTCTACCATTGATTAAAAAAAAAAAACAGTATGTAAAAGTATGAAAATAGTCATATTACTATGACTATTTTGAGGATTTCCACAGTTTTATGTGTATGGCTTTGAAATTTGAAAGCAGGGCAAAGAAATGGGCATCAAAGAGTAGGAGGAATAATACGTAGGACAACAGCCTTACACAACTTGTTCCTACACACTGACTAAAAGTGTAGCACCACACACACACACCTACAAGAGGACTGTTGTAACAATGGATGGCTCTTTGATTTTGATAAAATATTTGTGTTAATGTATAATTTTCTGGGCGAGTGAGCAATTATACTCTTCTCTGTTTGTTTTTTTTTCATGGTTGAGGACGGATTAAACAGGAACACTTTGTTCAGACCGACACAGCCAAAAAGGCAGCAGGTTAACAGAAGTTTACCTGTGCGTGAAACTGACCTACATTTTCCATGTGTGTAATGGTTCAAAGTGAAGTTAGATTTTTAGACGAGTGGTGTTCCTGGAAAAATGAAATGTTTCACTGTGTAGTTAAAAACCTTAACCTTAATATTTTGCCTTTTTCGGCTCATCAAAACCTGCTTAGGTCTTCCCACGTAGTAATAGATCTAAGTCACCAGTGGTTTTGTCCCATCACCACTGGCAATCAACTGTTCCATATATTAATCAGTCAAAAGTTTTGATCTGTCAGAATTTGTTTCTCTACAGATTTTTTTCCACCCGGAGAGACCAGGCAGTGTAAGTGTGTGGTATCTTTGTGTACTGTATATATAAGTATGAGATCAGTGGTGGTTTCATCTTGTATTAGTCCCCCACCGTGGCACAGCGTTACTGACAGGTAAGCTGTCACAGGCAGCAGAGGGAAACAGCCTGCTGGGCATCCATGTGCTAACAAGTCACATTTGATTGTGTAACACAGTCAGCAATCATAAGTCTAAACTGAAGTCTCCCCATCTCTGTTTTACAGCTTGATGCAGCCTGAGGACATTCACAGGCAAAAGACAACAGGGAGCATGACTGAAGAGTAAATCTTCAGTCATTCTGTAAAGTTGTGTAAATGGACTACATAATAGGCTAATATATTATAAAGCGGAAAGGTGAATTCAGGTCATTGGCTTGCCTGATTGGTTCTTGACTGTGGTATAATGAGCATATATCACAGCTGCGCCTGTTAACAACATATCACTCCGCGTCTGAGAAACGACAACAAACTACTAGCATAAGGTAGACTCTGTAGGTTTGTTCGTTGCAATTGGTAAATACAACATTCAAACTGGGCCCCTCGTTTCGGGCTCAACTGTTCAGGCCTCCTGCCCCTGACAGCAGCAGCAGTTGTCAGGACTGCAAAAAAAAAGAAAGAAGGAAATACAGTCCAAGTGAAGCGCTGGTCGGCTGGTCGACCAAAATTTAATCATCTATACCTATAGGCTTCTACTCATGTGGTGGTGACTGTCTCTGCAGAGCCCCCCCCCGCTGTCCCAGTGGACACTAGCCACCACCGCTAGCACCCTTCTAGCACTCGCTATAGCTCGTCGTTAGCGTCCGCCAGCGGTGTCTGCAATTTGTTTCACAAAAGTGTATTTAAGGTAACCTTTAGCTGCTGTAAACAACATTTTCTTATTAATCTCAAGACCATTTCCTGCCCCTGCTTCTTTTCTTCAGTGTGTTGTTTTGGTTTCTGTGTGCGAGTTCTCATACGCCTCATCATCCTTTGTGTGGCACCAGCTGCAGCCATGCAAGTGGTTGGAAAATGGCATCCTCTGCATTGTGGGGAAAAAAAGATCAATCTTGGAAAACTTTGCAATTGCAGAAAAGAGGTCACCTTAGAAAAGAAAGGTGCCTGGGTGGCTGATGTGTTGGAGCACAGACCACTCACAGACCACTTGGGCTCATGCAGTGCTTTTCACAGCAGCCATGAAAAGTGGTATTAAGAGGTCACCAGTGATTTCAGATAAAAGACAGAATATAAACATCTCTCTCATGAATTCTCCGGTTGTCTTGTTCTTTACTGACTGAAACCTGAGATGTCTGCTTGAGTCAAAATATAACCTTGCAACACTGTATCTGTAAAAGAAAAAATAACCAACCTGAATTATTTGATGCCCTCTGTTAACACAACCCAAAGTGCAGTGTCATATGAACACGAGGATGATCTTGATCTTGAGGATGATTCTGGGTTATCTTGTGGATTGTGAAGGTTTGTGAAGCACAACACTGTTCTGATCATTGTATAGAAAACTTATTCTCTTTCTATATTAATGCAAATATAATGATAGTTGTTTCTATTGAACAGGACCCTGCATCACTGGAGTTGTTGCCTGATATCAGACTGCCACCTGCAGGAATGACATCCCTGCCATCCCTGGAGTCCATGTATCCTATGGTAAACGCTTGTGCACCATCAAACTTCCACTTGCTGACACAAGTATAAGTTGTTTACATGTCTGAAAAGTACAGGTTTTTATAGTCTTACTTTCCTTTAGCCTGGAGTCCATTGCTGACTGCAGAACTTTTGCAACAAGTTTCTTAGATCTGGGAAGGAAATACTTAGGTCAGCAAAAAATCCTCTTGTGTGTCTGTGTTCCTGTCAGTCTGAGGCGGGTGGAGGCTGCCTGCTCTTTTTTGTGTCAAACCTGCACAGTTTACCTGTCACACTGGGTGCTGTTTTGAAGAGTTGTTTTCTAGAGATTTATTAACTCTGTCACAACATTTTCTTTCGTAAACATCAGAACATCTTTTCAAGTATTTTTTCCTAAGTTTTTTTTATCATCATTACTACTTCTTATAGTTGGCTAGAAGATAAGCTATTTCTAAATAGTGTAATTCTTTACCTTCGGAAGACAGTGGTCAGGTCGGACAAAACGATTTGCAGCACACAGACCGGAGATGGCCCGCGTGAGCCAGATACGCATTTTACGACAATATGTGCTATTTCTCATGAAATGCAGTCTTCATTCCGACAAAACACTACAGCTTTTGTCCACAGGGGTCGCCAAAATCAACACAAAATTAAAGTTCTTTGTAGGGGCTTTAAATGGCATATCATTATACAGTCATTATGTAAATATTATACATTTGGGAGTGGGTGAAATGGGTCAAATATTTTTCCTTAATACAGAATGATTTATGTGACATGGTATAGAAAATTCCTTGAAAATGACTCTAGATAAATACACTACTCTTATCAAGGTTTGAGAAATGTAACTTTAAAGCTGGGAGAATAACAGTAACACATTGTCGAGATGTTTATCCAGATGTTTTATTTTGGGAGGCATCAGCACAAACTAATCAGATTGTTTCTTAGGTTTATGTCCACAGAACAAAAAGATAAGCAGGTTGTCACTTACCATGCAGAAGTATGCCAGCCAGAAAGTGACTGCAGCCTTATCGGTTTATGCATGCATGAGCGGCTGGTGTGCGGAGATTTGAGAAGATGCAAAGTGGGCCATATGGGACCTTTTGGAAGTATAGAGGCTAAGGAGCACTGGTTTAATCTTAGTGTTGAATACTAATGAGGACTTGGTGCTGACTGCATGCACTTCTCTGCTTATTAATACTCAGGCATGCACTTTCACAAATAACAGACTTTGTTCTGTCACTAGTAAATACTTAACAGAAGAAATCAGAGAGATAAGAGGTAATCTTTATCTGCCCTAAAATGAATGTTTGAACAGTTTTCTTTCAGCTTGGGCATGTTTCCCCAAAATCCTTATTCATTTTACTGTTCCAGTGTTATTTCTTCAGAGTTGTTGCCATATGTTTTTATCTGTTTGGTGTATGTATGAATACATATTATTAACTTTCACCAGACATAATCTCCAAAAACAGAAAACAGACTCAATCTGTCCATTTTTTCCTTTATCTATATTTAGGAAACAAACATTTGTGAAATGCACTGTATTAAATGCAACATTGCTCTTAAAAATATTTGTCAGCAATAATTGAATCTAAGAGAGGAAGTGAACATATTTAGGAGTAGAAAATGGTCATTATACTGGTCAATCTATAGAGACCAGAAATTCCTAATCTATCCAGGCTCAGGAATTTAAGGGCAGAGAAAATCTGTGAGTATCAAAGTAAAAATAAGATGTTGAGCACCATGATGTGTATTTGCATGCAGAGCAGCAGGCAGATACAATGAAATGCAGCAGAATACATTGAATCACACTCAGCGGACATAAATCTCATAGTGCTTTGCCTATTTCAGGAGCTTATAATCTCTCTATCAGGTTTGATGGCCAGGCATGATGTTGTCCATGACAACAAGCTGCCCCGCAGAGCCTCTTTACACCTCTCTTACTGAACGATTACGGATCCTTATTGATATTCTGAAAACCCCCATAAGCTGAACAGTGGATGGACAGGGTAGAGGAGGCTATATGCCCAACAGTGTTTTTTATCACGTAGGCCAGCACACACCTCATCCACCTTAAATCCTGCTCTCCTTCGCTCTTCCCCACACCTCACCTCACACTGTCATCCCTTCTTCTGTCTCCTCTCATTTTGTTATCACTTTCTTCCTGTCTTCTTCTCTCCGTTCTGCCAATCCATCTTATGTGTAATATCCCAAACACATACCAAAGATGGAGGGGCGGGGGGCACAACTGAGTTAACGAGGTGACAGCTCTATCCTGCGCTTTGCTCCATCTCCAAGATTATTATGGTCTGTTGAAGTGCATTGTTATAGTCAGTTGTCTATTGGTCTACTGAAGCTCTCGCACACATCTGTGAAAAACAGAGGTTTCTGTCACCACAAACAGCTGAATTACACCGTACTATCTTGACTCTGTCAACTGAGCTCTCAGAGTGTGATGAAAAGCTCCTCCACGGCTCCTTGGTGATTAGGTAAAAGCCCCAGCATTTCCCAGGTCTCTCAATTGGACCTAAAGGCAAAAAAAGCAATCAAATGCATGTGACAATTCACAGGATATGGACGGCACTCACTCTTTTCAAGATGAATGGCTGCTCCTCTTGCTGTGATGCTGGCTTGGGAATTGCCTTTTTTGCTTCTGTGTGGAATGGAAATCAGGGTCTTTGTAGAAAATTGAGGTCATTCTCGTGAGGGGCTGGGAATTAACCAAACCTGTGACATTAATTGAATACAACAAGCCAACCACAGGTCCCTCCTGAAAATAAGATTAAATTTCAAGGGTAAATAATAGTCAATTCAGTTCCTGTATGATGGTGATATTGTAGGGAAAAGTATTACATAAATTCCACTTTAATGTCAGAGAGGCTACTAGAAACAAATCAAACTCCTTGTTCCTCCTGTCTCCAGTTAACTCTGCCATTCACTGGAGCACTGTATTCCTAAAACACTGCTGAAATGAAGATATCGAGTCTGAAAAGGATATAAACATTGATGCAACATTTCTTGTCTTTTTCAGACCTAGTCTCTGCTTCTACATTTAAAAATCTATTAGCACATGACAGACTTTAGGACCAAACAGTACTTTATCTATAGTTGAATGCTGGAGCTGCCTCCCTCACAAATTTGACAAGAGCTAACAGCAACATGAAGAGAGCATTCTGACCGACAACTGCCGTATTTAATTTTGACCAAATGAACATGACATTTCACTAATAGCACTGGTGACATTTGCCATTTTCGTTCCCAACGGTGATGTTCAGCACCCAGAAAGTGAGAAGTTGCTGCTGTGGGCCACAAGTGATTTATCATTACAAATAAGTCCTTTTCCTCAGTTATGATCAACTATTTAAAGATACTGATTATAACTAAATAACCACAGCCCATGTATACCACACTGTAGGTACCTATATCATTATCCCAGCGGCTACCCCTGAGTGAATCTCTTTTAATAAATGATAAGGCTATCCCACCTGTCACTGCTACACTCCTCGATCCTCCATACAGCAAGAATCAAAGGGTCACACCCCGGGTGAAAGAAAGCAGTTTGTTCGTGTGTCTCATTATGCATGTACACTATGAATAATTTTCTCCCCTGTGGGGAGAGCGCACCGTGCCTTTATCATCTCAGAGGGAACACTGATCACATATGTTCGTTCTATCACCCCACATCCCCGTTTCCAGTTCTCTTAACTTGTCCATTTTTGCCCTTTTTCCCTCACCCTTGTCACATTCACTTATCTGTGCTTCCTCATCATCTTGTCTCCTACCTATTATTCAAACCAACTCCCACCTCCTCCTCCATCTCCTCACTAAGGCCAATAATGAGCCTCGCTGAGCAGTGACCTGTTTCCATGGCATTTCCACAGGGGTTTCTACCCATTCACATACAGACAGTCGTGCATTGTTTCGCTTGGGCTTAGCTGCAAGCAGGAGATTTCCCACCATGAGCCTTGCATTGAATCAACGCTTCATCTGGGAAATTATTTGCTGCAGTGTTGTTTGGTTTAGAACCTTGGTTAAATTGAATGAATATTTTTAGTTACTAATTTACTGTAACTTTTGTATGTTGTCATGATTCTGTTGTTTACTACTGTACATTTGGAAAAAGCACTGTGAGTCATGTGCAAAGTTTCTAAGACTTACTACTTTATCTACTGCTCTATATTTTGTTTGATTTTCATACTAAAAAATGATTTGTGAGATTCAGTCTGCTAAAGCCTTACATCAGCCCAGGCTGAACCAAAGTGTTTTAAGACAAAATGTTTCATGTGCAGAACTTTTAACGTCATGTAGTGCATGTAGGGAGCAACTCCCGAAACACATTCATTTTTGAGCCACATGGGTTTTGTTGCAGTTTTCTCTGCAGAGAGAAACTGCTGTTAACCCAGAAGTGAAGTCGTCTCCTGCCAGCACAGATGAACTGTGCCGATCAAGGCCTCGCTGGTCGGCCAGATCCTCTTTTCTACCTGAAACCTCTGGCCTGGGTGAAGTTCTCAAAAATCCTGCCCTCCCAGAAACACACACAACACATTACTCTAAGGTAAACGCCACACACACACACACACACACACACACATTCCCATAAGCCCACACACACACATGACCACACAAAACACTTAAACTACCCCCTTTATGTAACCACCACAACAACAGCAACAGTCTCTGCACTGACTAACCACATATTCCCAACTCTGACAGTATAACTTATTGATTTAATCAGTGTGATGATCTGTTGTGTTAATGAAGGGAATATCTGCGAGACTGTTTTGTAACTGAAAAAAAAAACAAACACCCTCACAACTAAACAGCATACATCAGAGTTAGATGGATTCACAGTGGCTGTATATTCTGCAGCAGACACAGTCATACTGTACTTGAGACCCATTTTAAAATAATGTTGAAGCAGAAACTGGAAGCTGCTGTCAAACTCACCCACTGAATTTGTAATACAAATGCATGTAGATGGGTGTCTCACCGCTGTGTGCATTGTGTGCACAGTATGTATTCCTACTCTTCAGTGAACATAATTTTCATCTGTTGTGTAGGTCTGCACTGTTGTGTTCTGTATGTAAAACACGCTTTCACAGTTCTACATAATACTTTTTCCTAAATAACAGCTCCTGAATCGCACAAATGCACACATGCATGTGAGTGGAATTATTAATGGCTGAGCTACAGCAAAACTGATGAATTGTCACTGATTAAAGTTTGCTGATTGCAATCACTAATCACATATTTGTCAGCAAATAACCCAAGGATCTGAAAGTGCTGAGAAGCTGTATAGAAATCAGTACAAGTTTGTTCTACGTAATGAACAGCCCACGTGACTTTAAAAAACGTGCAGGAGAGATGGTATGAGAGGGGCAGGCATGCCGAGGGCGAAGGACATCCATTCTGATTAGGAACTGCACGAATGTATTTTAATGCTAATGTCCCATATTACCATACATCTCCCACATATTCTGCACTGAGATGGGAACCACTGATTTCAGACAAAAGGGGAGGTCCATGGACAAACAAACTCATCATGGGCCTTTGTATGTCGGCACGATTCCCTGTTTTGATCATACATAAGTAGTGTGTTGTATATATAGTATCTTCTAAAAGCTGCTGAAACAATGAAAGTAGGTCACAGTTTTTACATTATACCAGATAGGTAGGTCATACGAAGGTTCCGCTTCTGCTAGAGACTGCTGTCACTCACACAATAACCCCGATGAAAGAACTTGAAGTGAATACCAAGGCCCAGGTGAGTACACCCCTTCCCATGTTTCAGGGTACAGAGGGAAGTGTATCTGATCTAGAGTTTTTCTTTGTTTTGTTTTTTTTCAGCTCTATCTTTAGAGTGTGATGAAACTGTCTGCAAGCCTTGTCATTTGTAAATCCTTCAACATCTGTTGCAAAGGAAGACAAACTCTCCAGAGGGGGACAAAAAGGACAAAACATTAGTTACAGACCTTCACTATGAAGGCTTTTTGTTTGTTGTCAAGGAAACATAGATAGCTGCAGCACAACTGAAACGCCAATATTATATTTTTCCAGCAGTGATAAACTAGATCTCCAAATTAATGAGGTGCAACAGCTGACTTGTGTGTATCTAGTGTGTTTCTGTGTTAATGGAGTGTGTGGAACCATGTTTGTTCTGCATATTTAAGCTCTGGACAGCAATCAGTCCTTCTTTTTTTGCCATCCTTCTCTCTCACTCACTTTCTCTTTCTCTCAGTCTTCACCACTTTGGTTAATAACTGTTACAGTTATCAGTCACCATGGAAACCCAGCGCCACTCTGTTTAACCGACAAATGGGATAATGAGAGGAAACACAGCCCACCTGGCCAGAGAAAGAGGGGAGTCTGCTCTGGTTTTTGCAGCAACAGTGTCAGATAGCAACACAACAACAAACATACTGCACTGACTGCATGAAGAAATGTCCAGACCTTCGTTCTGAGTCAGTGAAAGCCTTTAAATCATGCAGTTCATTCTGTTAATTATGGTAAATTAGATATAATATGTGTTGATCACACATCACATAACATATCACAATGATCTCAGTGACAAAGCTTTTAAAGTACTCTGCAATAATGAATACAGTTACTTTTTTAAAGAGCCTCAGTGAGAAAAGATTGATGGTCCAGAAGGTAGACAAAACATCTAAACCTTTACTATGCTGTACTACATAATATACTACTATACTTCACACTATGGTATTCAGATACTGACTGGAGTGAAGGGTGTAATACCATTATTAATTGTATTGTTTTATCAGTATTATTTGCATTATGGTGGAGAGGAAGCTATAAAAACACATGGCATTCATTTTGATCAGACATGTCGTGGAGACTAGAGCAAGGCCAACATGCTCATGTTGCATCTTAAGAACCCCTACGCTACAATCACTGCTCTACCACCGGTTCCAGCTCTTTATCCTTTATGTTCTTCTTCAGTATTTCTTTAAAGCGAAGTAGTCCTGTCAGTGACAATAACTTGCTTCCTACAATGGGTGATGTTACTGCCTGTGACAACTTGCCTCTGCAGTTTATTGGCAATATATCAGCTGCGGCACTTGTGAGTTTGACATGACAGTGACATCCGTGCTGTGTACTGACGTAGCTGCACAGAAACCAGCAGGCTCTTTTCTGTCTCCGTTAGATTTTCTTTGCACTGCGTCAAGCTGAGATGGATGCTTTTCATCCTCCAGGAGGACATAGATATATATATATGAATCCAACCATATGTTAACTCCACTGCATGTCACCAGGGTTATGAAATCATTAGGAGCCGTGTAGTCGACTCGGAAAATCTGGCACATCCCCTCCCTATACTTTTCTTTGCTTTCTGTTAGTAACAGATGGCATTATATTTAGATTGTATCATATTTACAAGATGAGTTGTTTTCATGTTTTCGTGCCCAAGCAAGAGAAATGGACAAACAAAAATAGAACTAAAAAGGAACACACAAGCTTGAATGTTCACACACCCTCTTTCACCATCACTCTGCATGTCCCCAAACATCAATCAAGCATAAATATCAAATGTCAAAAAAA
>OMNW01014346.1:28448-38807 GCA_900303245.1 Selene dorsalis
CAAAAAAAAACAGAATACCTCTTGTGACTCTTGGATCAAAAGAAAGAACAAAAAAAAAAAGAAAACGGGGACTTTGGGTTTTGACAGCAGTGTTACCTCATCGGTTGCGTGTGTATGTGTGAGTGTGTGTGTGTGTGTGTGTGTGTGTGTGTGTGTGTGTGTGCACGCATGTGTGTTGGGACATGCGTGTGAAAAGATGGCTGACAGCTCTGAGGTCTTGATCCATCTGGAAAGCTCTGAAGGGCTTCAATAAAAAGACGAAAATCTGATTGATCGCGGACCAGAAATTTCTTTTTGATGCGGTCAGAACAACCTGGATCAGCCTCCGTCGTCCTCCTCAGCCTCATTTACACTGCTGCTCCACCGTCTCCAGCTGTGTTCTTCAGGAGGGTTAGTCTGACATTGGACTTTTTTCATGCTGCCAATGTACCTGTTTATGCAGCTGTGACATTTTGCCTTAACTCTTGTTTTACCTGACGGTGAACTCACAGAGCAATGAATCTACATCTGAACTAGAAAGATGTTTTTCTTCGTTGTCTGTTGATTCATATGAAGAGTCTGTACATACGTCTTAAACTACTGTTACATTATAAAATCTGAATTAAGCTAAAACAATTATTCTACACATTGATGCAAACTCTGTGATTCGGTCATTAAGCTGCAAATGAAAGGCTTTTTTTTTTTGTCCGAGGCACAAAAACTCCAATGAGGCAATCAGCCATGGTAAATTGCTGCTTGTTGATGACTCAGTGCTTCACAATTTTGCCGTGGCCACTAAACGGTGCCTCCAAGATAGATTCACGTGGAATGGTTGAATGTTATTTTTGTTCCTGTAAGCAAACTGAAATGTGCAGCAAGACAGGGTACTTATGTATGTACCTGGATCCCCACTGTGACTTCAAGCTACAGAAAATGACTCTGGACCTCTGGCTGGCAAACGCACAATCCCGACAGTGACTTACAAGAAGATTAGAGATGAGATTGACCTTTAAAGTCATATGTGACTTTATGCCGAGATGTAATTTACATGCACTGTTTCATCTCACTGAAGACAGGAAGATGAACACATTTATAGTTGTTGTTCTCGTGAAAGTGCCCTCTGTGCATATAAAGTTGTTGTGCTGTTGGCTGTCAATCCATGTCCTGTCAATAATCAAAGTGTTTGCACTTGCCAATAGCAATCATGTCTGCAGCTTTTTTTCATTTGTCTTGGGGGGGTTATGCGTTTTTGTCTTTGTATATTTGTATATTTGCAGCATGCTTACCGTTAATGTATTTGTTCTGGCTTCCTGCAGCAGGTTTTCATTTCCTTGTTTGCTTTGTATTTTCATATGTGTTTTTGGTTCAGCATTGGTTCTGAATCTGCAGCATGTTTCTCTTTTGGGCAACTGCAACATGTTGTGACAATGACAAACATGTTGTTTGTTATCATTTTACTGCTGCACTAATAATTAACATATTTGCAACTTGTCAAATGAGTTTTGAGAGAATTTTTTCAGCAAATTAATAAAAAATATAATCTAATGCATTTACATTTACAAGCATATTTGTAGTTGCAAGTTTCACATAGAGTTTGCAGGAGACAGGACTGTACACTGTATAATAATAATAATTTGTTAATCTGTTTGTTAAGATTGGGTAAGATAACTATGGTAAGGAATCTTCATTGTGATGGAAACAATAATACATGTTATTGTTATTGTTATACATGTTACTGTTAAGGCTTAGATTAAAAAATGGATTCAGGAAACAAACAATGTTCTTTAATGATGTTAAATTCGAAATTGAGAGGGGGGGAGTCAATAACGTAATAAGAAAAGTCTTTTTATTGTAATTTATTGTCTCCCCAAGTGCAAAACTGTATACAAGATTGGGGGAAAAAAACAACAACTACAGAGTTCCTCAGTAAGTCTTTGGAGGACACGTGGTTCCTTCTCTGCAGCCAACTAGGCCAAGGCAGGAAGTCGTACCACCTCCCGCTGAGTCTGATGATGAAGCACAAGTAACAATCAGGACACCTGGACTCTTTTCAATAAGTTCATTCACAATTTGCGTTATATTGTCATCAGTTGCTAGTATAACCAAACCATATGAATACCGGCCACATGACCAAGAAAACGCGCCGGGTGACCATAAGAGGAAGTGCTTTGTCACGGTTTGGCCGAACATAGAGGTGAGTTGTAATGGAGGTACGTGGACAGTGGTCGGTTCAGTTGTCTTCAGAAATGAAAGCAGGGCTACAAAGGGCGCACATTTGGTCGTGCTGCAGATGTGTGTGTGTGTGTGTGTGTGGGGGGGGGGGGTTGTTTCCGTGATTGATTAACAACGTAGAATGAACGGGTGGAAGTAACAGCTGTTGGGTGGCGCGTGTGTGTATGTCTCGCGCTGTGCGCAGTACTGTACGTGACAGAGACGCTGTAGACCAATGTTTGTCTCCTCCATATGGGGGATTAGTTGCTACGACAACAATAATAAACTGTTCACTCCTCTTTGATAAGATCAGAATAGGCTCTGCTCTGTGCACAGAGCCTCGTGACGTACTTCCGTTTTCGCCAGTGATCGGCAGTGGCTCCTACAGGTTCAAGTTCTTGCTTCAGTGTCTCATTATAAAGTATCTGTAGTTTTGCTTGGAAGGACATTCTCAGCTTCTGGGGACATTTCTGAAACATCCTTTTATTTATTTATTTATTTATTTATTTTTTCAGTCATAAAGTTGTGTCAACAATAGTTCAGAAAACCATTTTTTCCCCCACATTATAGGTTTTGTGACCTTTGCTACTTTTTTCACTCTATGCTTCACTGTTACACAGTGGTCAACTGACAGCTGGTCTGGTAACTTAAGGTGTATCTAGATTGTAGCTAATGGTGCCCATAAAATGTACATGCATACTGCAGTGTGATTAGATGTTGCCTGTGTCTCATTTTCTGTGCAAGTGTCAAATTTAAATCTATGACTCATGACCTGTTGCATCATGTCAATGTGATCCAAACACATCATTCTGCTCAATGACCTATTCAGTCACATGTGAAGGTTTATCTTTACGAGAACAACACGGGTTCATATCATTTTTTTTGTGTGTCACTTCCAGTTATATCTGAACAACTCACTGTCCAGATGAAGTTGTGCTCAGATGGGCTTTGTCCCATTTGGTAGCTGACTGTCACAAATGAGTGCTTAATTTAGATGGATATGTGTGTATAGCCTGTGTGTGTGTAGATCTGCATGTGCCTGTGTCCGTGTGGCAACCGTGTAAATGAAGCGTATTGTTCACGCATGCACATCGATCAGCCGCAACAACATTACAGCAGGTAACTGGCTTTGCCATCTCTGATCTGTGTATGTGCCTGTTGTGTGTCTGTTGCGTGTGTGTGTGAGCTTGGTCCAAAAATAGGATGTCTGGATGAAATCAGGTTCTTTGTTGGACATGAAAAGATTTCAGGCTCAGATGCACTTTTCTTCCTGCTAAATTAGTGTCAACAGGAACGTGCTGTCCACCGGAGGTGTGAGATATGTGTTCTTAATTTTTGTGGATGACTATGGTTTTCCCTGGTGTGCATGTGCACTTGAATGTGTGTCTGTCTGCTTGTATTCCTGCACGTGCCGTTCGCAGTAAGTGCATGCAAGCTCTGCGTGTGTTTGCCTTGTGTATGTGTTCACAAGGAACATTTTCCCTGCTGTGCTGTCTTTGCTCTCGACCCAGTGTTTTCTTTTTACATCAGATGGATCGCTGTTTACTTGTGCAGAACACCAAATGTGTGTGTTTAGTTCATAGAAACTGGAGGTTTTTCTGAGTGTGTGATGTGTAAAGTCACCTGTGGTCTCACTGTTTAACATCAACATCTAATTACCACATTGACTGCAGTTGGAGTCTCTCAGTTGAAATCTAGTTCTTTGGTTCCTCTCCCCCCTTTGAGTGCAAATCCCTGGCTTGTAAATGCCAAAATGAGAAATAAATCTTGTACTGAAACTAAAAATCAATAATTTTACCTTCTTTCCTATGTCATGTCACTTGCCAGGATGACCAGAAGTAATCCTAGTAGCAACCTCCTTCAGAGTAATTTGAATACCTTTTCTTTTGATGCAGTGTGTCAGCTGTGTAGCATCAGAGAATACAAATTAATCCTTTGAGTGAGGATGACTAATCAGGTGAATAAGAGTTCCTTCATTATAGGTGATAAGAAACGACAAGCTGTGAAAGATCAGCTAAAGCAGCATTTGATTCGTGCTGTGTCATCACCTATCTTTCATCAATTAGGCGGCTTTCATTAGCAGCTCACATCAGAGCCCACAGTGAGAACTAATTAATAAGATTCAATTCATCATGCACAAAAAATGTCAGAAAACGTGATAATCATGTGGAAAAGGAAAAACTGAGTTGAAATGGAACAAGCCACAGTGCCTGCTTCTGACTTTTATAAACAACTTTCCTATACTATATATGAACTCTAAGAATGACACATCAACCAGCTGGTGAGAAGTGAAAAATAGAATTTGAAGTCTGAATTTTTTTTTTTCCTGTGTTGTTAAATATAGCATCATATCATAACAGCTTTTAAATTGGCTCTGTCATCGTCGGAGGATGATCCCCCTTGAAGAGTATGTCACCTCCATTTCAGGTTCCCCACTCTTCAAAGGGCACCCTCCAATTGTCCTTTTTTCCACTATAATTGGAAATCACATTAGACCCAGTCACCAAACATCTTGACTTCTCCTTCTTCCAATGCCCTTGGCCATTTCAGGGCTTTATGCTGTGCTTGGAAAACCCAAACAGCACTCATACGTAATGGATACAGCAATCAACCTATTAGTATAAAAAAGCTAGGCAGGGTCCCCTGTAGCTTTCAAGCAATTATTAGAAGAAGTGAGGATGCAGGGTGGGATTTGCCAGTCTGGTGATCAGGGTTGCCAGGTGTTATATAAAAACTCAGGTTACATAACTACACACACACACACAAATAGCAGCAGGAAACTGAAGCAGCAGAACATAATGTAAAGCTGTCGGGATCTCCCAGAAATGAGAGCCATCTGGGCATAATTTTCCAAGCACAATGATCCACATATATCAGACACCAGTTTTACCTCCAGTGCGCTGACCCCTACGCTAATGCAGAGAATAGGTGGTGGATGGAGACCTAAAGATTGGCAGAAACACATTGAATGAGCACAAATTACCAAGAACTCTCCTCCTTTCTCCCAGGACCAGAAAGATATGATGCATGGGACTGCAATCTACATGCACAAGATACAGAGATGACTTTTTGACGTGAGATAATCAACAGCCCATTCATGCGAGAGTTGGAGGGGATTGCAATCTTCCAGAGATGGTGTGTTATGTAACAAGTACATTATATGAAGCTTTATTGATCCATTTATGATTCAAAGGGGTTTGATTTAAATCTGACTCAGTCTGCTCTCTTGCACCCCCTCCCCGCCCCCCAAACTTGGACACTGACCATTTATCAGCTTGGTTTCATACATTTATTTGCAATTACGCAGACAGATGTCGAGCTATTGATTCCATATTGCTTGGAACGGATCAATAAGCTATGCATATTTCATAGATGGGATCCTGGAAATACAAAGACAATTTTGTGACAAATAATTGGTTTTCTATGAACTAATAAAATGTGTTGGACACATTATTGTCACAGTCTCTCAGAATGGCCACTTTATTTGGGCTTTGATCTAAAAATGGACCCGTTTTCCTTTGATGATGTGAGTAAGAGCCACATTGGTGGGCAGAATGACTAAAGCCCATGCAAACAGATGCCAGCAGGACTTTGTGTTGTAGCTTTGGATACGGTTTTATAGGACAGTGAACCCACATTTCTTCTTCCTACCTACAGGAATTAGGCCTGAAATTTTCGTTAGCCCATAATCCATGTCCTTAGACTCACTGCCGGCCAAACATCTATTCTTCTGCTTGTTTTCCTGCAGGATGCAGTTATATAAACAAGGGTATAGCAGCCATCAATACTTCCTGATCAAGAAGTCAATCCTACCCCCTCTCAAAGACTGAGGGGTCAGTGGGAAGTCCTCTAGACAATTGGCCCTGATTAGAAACAATGTTCACTTAGCGCCAACATCCGTCTTCAAATGTCATGAGCTTTTCCCTAACTTAATCAAGTCATTTCTGCATCTAATCCGAGCCATGACCATTATTACAGTAACCATGACAACAAAGGCAGGTACGTCGCTGTCAGTATGTTTATTTATGTTACCTTGGCAACCAAGGTCCAGGACACTTATGTGCTTTTTCAAGAGACATTCCGATGGGTCACGATGGTTGAAACAAACCATCAGCATGCTTGTTCAGGTTGGAGGACTTGTTGATAATGTTACTTATTTCAAATCTAACCAACCCTGCGTAAACCTGCACAACTAATCATTACCCTCATGTTGGATTATTCTATCCTCTGTCTGAGCTCCCATAGAAGCAGCTGTGCACTGCACTTTACACTGCTGAACTGAAAAATACAGTTTCCCTCAGTGGGATGTGCTCAATTGTACTGGTTTTGCTAATGTTTGATGAGCTGCAAATGAAGGTCAGCCTCAATGCCCCATTTCCCTCTGAAACACAAATATTTACAAACATCATAGTTTATGTTCTAGCTTTTTCTCCCCAGTTTAATATGAAAAAAGAGTTAAGGGTGAGCACTAAGTGGTTGATTTTGCTGATGTACGTATCTGTTAGTACAGTGCAAAGACGATGCCACTCTTTCACACAGTGGAGGTTCGGTTAAATTGGGAATGGTTCCAGACAAGTCTTAACCATCATACAACTGACTTATAATACTGAGAAAATGTATTCATGGCTGCAACAAAGGAGTGTGCACCATTTGAACCACAAATGAACCCAGTGCAGTCTGTAAAGATTCCTGGCATTGAAGGGGTCATCTGGAAAATTGATAACAGATAATAGACTTAGTAAGTGATTAGATCATTACTCATGGATATTTTTCCATCCAATCTGTTCTCAGTGTACTGAATATGCATTCGATTTTGGATTACAATATGTTATCTCTTCTGTTATTTCTTCATATTTGTTTCTCACTTTTCTTCTTATCATAGATTTACATTTCTTGCCATCATGTGTTTCTCTCTAGTGTGGTTGTTGAGTCTTGCCCCTAATGTGTTGAACCTGTGGCTCATTCTCTTCCTCTCTTAGTGTATTTAGTGCTCCCTGGTGCCAGTTTGTCTTTGCTCACAGTAGCAAGTGCTCCAGTATCCACTCCATTTTTAGCCCCTGGTGTGTTGCTTCATTGACCTTGCCTTTTGCCTTACCCCTTTGATTAATGTTCCTCACATGATAGATTACCACTGTTGTTTGTATTAAAGATCCTGCCTCTCGAGTCCTCACCTCATGGTTGTGATGAGATTTTTAGGTGAGCCCTCGAACAGATGAATGTGAAAACAGTCTCAGTGAAGGTGAAACATAACAAGCAAAATCCAGTTTTGAGAGAAATGATACTTTTAGTACGAATTCAGCTATAAGTCTATTTTGTTAAAAACAACTCTGTTGCTCTGTCAGCCCATTCAGTAATCCTGCTCACTGCAGGATGACAGACAGGCTTGACTTGTTTAGCTGTGAGACAAAAAATAGCTCTCTCGTTTTTTTAAAAGAAACACTTCTGCTTTGGTCACCTTTAATACCTGTAAAACATGTTGATTTAATCAGTCTGATTAAAGCTGTCAAGTACCCCCCAAACATGTCCCAGTCTATCTTGCCTGATAGATGTCTATCAGACTACATTTTGCCACCCCTAACTTCTGTATTCTAAAATAGCCAAGAGATAAAGAGGTGAAATTTTCAAACAATATTCTGTGAAAAGGGTCTATAGTTTAAATGCATGAGACTTATAAACACTCTTATAATGCTATACACTTTTACTGGAATCTTAAACTCATTTTAAATTGCTAATGTGCTCAGTTTTTTACAACTAGAGTGGATTTGTCACTTGGATTTTGTGAAAAGCTTGAGAACATGATTTGACAGGTGAGGATTATAACCTGTGGGTTCCCAGGGAAACTAAAGATAGGAGTATACTGCATAGGTGCACACAGACACACAACACACACAACTATACAAACACGTCTGGCTTCTATCTGTGAACTGTATGAATGCACCAGCTTGATGCTCAATGTCCTTTGTAAGAACAAAGCCTGAAGGTTAAATATATAATGTAAAGGGCCACATTGATCTTATGAGGTCAGCGATCTGTTGTGCCATGGCTCACCTGAGTGCTGTTCGCAATTTCAGATCCTTTCATTTAGCTCATTTTAGGCTGTAGATTTAGACATATTTTGAAGTTCATATTGCTTTGAGGTGTAGATATCAGCGCACTGTTCAAGCAGTTCAGCCCCCCCCCCAAGGTACTCAAGCCAGTTGTGCCCCAACACCACCACCTCTGAAATCAAAATTTCATCCATGCCTGGAAGTAAGACTTGAACAGAGTGTGCATTCAAGTATGCTGTAGTTCTAATATTTAGGTGTCTTACAAAGGCACACTGAAGACTTGTTGACAGACTTGTTGACAGGCTTTCAAAAGGCAGCGTCTGAAGACAAACGGTTTCATCTTTGATTTGCAGAACAGCAGCATTGATGCTCATTTTTATTCATATCTTTCAACACTTTTTTTTCACATCAATATTTTGAGAGACCACATCCTGTCAGTGTAGACAAGAAAGCAGCCGAGGCACGGCTCCAACTTCCTATTGGGTTATTCATGTATTCTTTGTAAAACAGCCTTTCAGAAGTCTGGTTGGATCAATACTAAATGTACAGAAAGTAGATTAGTTTTCTCTTTTGGCAACTTTGTGAAAACAATTAAAATGAAGTGAGTGTTGTCAGTGGGAATGTATGAGTCAGTCACTGATACTCTCTGCTCTGCTACATACTGTCCATGGTGTGGAGGAGGGATGAAGTGTTTAATTTAACCTGCTGTGATGTCATCTGACATATTTACAGACTGCACACAGACATTATAGTGCATTCAGTGTTTGAGCAACCACAGCTTGATGTAGTACAGTGACCGACAGGCAACATGCTGTGTAAACTGGAGCAGTTAAATGTAAAATATGTTGCTTCTTTAAGTGGAAATAACTTGATGAGTAATGTACTTACTTCCACTTTACTTTGATATGATGTGATGTAAATGTCAGAGATGTAACTGAATAAAAAATTAGCCTCACCTCACAAAACACTGCTAATATGTTAATGCATCAGTAGTAATGATTCGTTGTAATGACACAATGGGCATTACAGAAAATTGTTCATTTGAGAATGCAGGACCTTTCCTTGATATTGATTTTATAATGCTTTATTGCTGCCTCTCCGTAGACCTGCAATATCTTTCTTTTAGCAAAAACAAGTTGTGAAAAAGCTGAAACTTCATCACTTTTTGAGTACAGTTAGTAAAGCTGTTCGCATCATTAGCAGACTGTTGCACATCCTGAAGCAACAGCATCTTGAATTTGCAGTCGTGTTCCTGGCATAGACTGTATAGGTTCCTGATCTGATCAGTTCAGTATTCTCTTTCTGATATCATATGGCTCTGTAGCTGCTAAATGCTTCATCAACTCATTTCTAACACTGAGCGTATCTGGGCTTTTGGACCTTGGTCATTAAGGGATGTGATGATCTGAAACCGACTGTAAAGCTTCATTAAGCTATAAATTAGGGTGATAGTGAGTGACCTCTTTCACATTATTTTCACATTGTCATCTGATGCATCATTAAGATATCAGTCATGATTACTGCTTGTGCAATCATATATCATAATGTACAAATCATATAAAAGTGACAGTGGCCATTTGGAGCGCCTTTAGAGATGCTTTAAGTCTCTTGGTGTTTAGTGATGTTGCAGCTTTAACTTAAGTAAATGAACCAGCTTTACTCTTAATGCTTTGCTGAATAAAAACATAAAGTGCTGCAGGCTGGGAACAAATATCATAGTTTTTAAAACGCTGGTGCATTTTCTAAAATATGCATAAAAGTGTGTGTGAGCAGAATGTGCATGATCTGAAATGGGAAAATGGAAAAAAACAACCCACAGTGTTTGTCACACACTGTGCAACAACTGTCACCAACAACACTGATCTCTGTGTACACCAGCTCTTGGGGCAATTAATCCCAGGCCAACTCCCATTTACTGTAATGTTAGGTAACAGGCTATCAGTGCTTCACATAAATCTCTGCTGTTTGTTGACAGAATCTGGCTTTTATCTCCTCTTTCCATCCCTCCATTCCTCTGTCCTCTCCCACTCTGTGACCCATCTATCCATCCTGTCTCGCTGTTTGTCGGTCAGTCATTTTCTTATCTTGCCTCTTTCTATCCGTCTACCCCTCACCTCCCCAC
>OMNW01014347.1:0-22319 GCA_900303245.1 Selene dorsalis
CCACAGTGGAACCCGGACGTTACAGGAACCGGGAGTAGGACCGGAACCCGAACCGGGACCGAAATCCGAACCCGAATCGGGACCGGAACCGGGACCGGGATCGGAACCGGAACCGGGACCCGAACCGGAACCGGGATGGGAACCGGGACCGGGACCGGGACCAGATCCGGGATCCAGACAGGGACCAGAACAGGGACCGGGAACTGATATGTTCCGACGCTTCCGACGACATCTGCTGTATTTGACTTTAAATGGCTTTGAACTCTGGCTAATTTCCTTTCAAAGATTTGAAAAGTGACGTAAGTCAAAAAGTCTAGCTACACACTAATCCAAAATGGCGCCCTCACGTCACTAGTCGTGTGTTTTAATGCTGATTGTTTCACTTTGTTTCTTAAAGAATCTGAGGTGGGACATGGAATCATGAGGTCATCTAGTGGGGAAAGTTACAAGTAGTTCTCTCTAAGTGTAGCAGAAAGGGTGGTCCTCACTTCATCTGCACACTTACCTGGAGCTCACTATGATGCCCATACAGGAATATGTGTGTGTGTGTGTGTGTGTGTGTGTGCTAGCAGTAAGCAAGACTAGAGGTTCTTTTCTTAGCCATGATCATGAGCAAGGTGACAGTAAAACCCTACTCTTGTCAGATGGCTGCATCTTCTTATGAGCAGCTATTTGCATTAATTTTGAATTAACTTGTCATAGTGATGAGAATGGGTTAAAGGGGAAAAACAAATCAAGTGAGCTGCAACTCTGAGCCAGAAATTCAGGCCACTTTTCTCTCCTAGTCCATTGCTGGTATAGCAGCTGGTCATAGTCATTATTCTCCTGGATATTGATACTTTCATGATGATTTCTTTAGCAGTGGAATATGAAAGCCGATATTTATGTTTAAATGCTGAACCGATCATGGGTGTATTTATATATAGTGTTGTTTCGGGAGTGGGTTTTCTATTGATTCAGTCTAGTCAAAGGTAACACTATGTATTGGCTTAAGTGATGTAAATATACAGTCCATTCACGTAATAATTTTCCTGTCATATTATCTTCAAATAAACTTCTGTGTCACTCATATTCTGGGTAGGAATTCACATATTCTCGTTACACATGCATTGAAGCATAAGGTAAATATTTAACTTATTGTGTTTATGTGATGGCCTGCTCTTATCTTAATGTTCCCATTAAGATTATGCCCCTGCTTAAATACCCTTGCCCTCACTGCTGACCTCTACTCCATATACATGTCCATCTGATTATCAACACAAGGCTGTCTGTGCATAAGTTAATTATTAGCTGCAGTAGATCTGGTATGTTTTACCCAGTTTTGGCATGTATCTTGATTGTTTTGTTTTGTTTTTAACATTATAATTCTCTCTCCCATGTGAGTTTGATCACAGTTTGATCACATCTGTCCCAGTTCATCCACGCCATCCTCGGCCCTGTTTTCTCTTGAGTTTAAAACTTCTGACCACTTAAATGAGTTTATTCTTTTTCTTCCAACAGTGTTTTCTGAAAATAGACATAAGACAGGATACATCAATTTGAAGAGACTGGCAATTGGACTCGTGCTGATATACACACGGGGCATTGTGCTAATGTCAGTGCTATCAGAGTCGAACACAGTGCAGTCTGTCCAGGGTAGATAGTGATTAGATTTTCCTAATTCAGAACTTCTGCAATTAATTTTGGTTCACGGTCTGTCTTGTTCTGAAATTGCATTTAGTACCTCAGATTGGGGGGGGTTTCCCCTCAGGTGGCTTTCATGAGAACAGTGGCTTCACAATATGTCCCATAACTGTTCCTTAATCTCTACATCACCTTAAATGTAACACATGTTGGCCTGAGAGTTTATAGGTTGAACAGAGTCATCAGGTATTGACATGGTTTGTCTCAAACAAAGGCATAATAATTCCAGTATACTCTGAGCCACTGAGCTCTGTCACAGCAGTGGTTGTATGCGTTCTCTATGATTTATGGGTCAGTCATATGAAGCATTAGCTCATTCCAGCCAGCAAGGAATCCACGCTCTGCCAAATGTGGTTGGTGCAAAGCAAAATTACATTGGATTTGTAATCAATGCTGGCGCTTTGCATGCACCAACATACACACACATATATAGCCTTCATTCTCCCTCGGGTGGGTACGATAGTCTGCATCCAGTCCACATCTGGTTTGCATCATCGTCAAACCACCACCACCGCCGCCACCACCACCCAACATAGATCTATCATGGGACGCGCACACACACACACACACACAGATCCACAGAAATTTCAATTGCGCTCATTTTTAATACCTCATAATGCACAGCTCTCCCAGAGAGAAACACAGAAGCACAATGTTGTAGTCCATCCTCCTGCAAGAAAACTGACATCACATCACTCCTCAGTGTTTAAACACAAACATACAGCAGCTTGACCGGCTGTTGCACATACAAGTGCAGACACACATGTTAAGAGTGTCTGCATGTGAGCGTGCATGCAAACACTTACTACTTTAATTGCTAGCTCGGTGTTTTATTGTAAAGGCTGCAGAGCTGGTGGGGGTCAGTGGTCTGCAAAAAATATGAGGTGTGTTGAGATGAACACACACTCACAATGAGCCCCTTGTTTCCTCAGCAATGTGTTCTCAGTTGCAAAGCAATTAAAGACTAGTTTACTGGCCAGGGCTGCTCTTTTCTCTGTCTGTGACGCAATCCTCCAGGTTTGCCCAGCTGAAAGTTGAGTGATGGGCATGCACACACATGCAAGCACAAACACAAGCACATGTGCACGTGCACACAGAGCGAGACATAAACAGGCGCACGTGGACCCGTGCACAAGTGTGTGCACGAACATGCACACATCATTTAGGCTCAGCCAGAGCTGGCAGAAGGAAAACACACTGCGTTATTACAGCACAAGGCATTCCCTGTATGTTGCTCTCACTTTGCCAGCCTTACAATAACGATGAATTTAGACGAGTGACAGACACTTCACAGTGAAGTCACAGTCGTGTGTTGGCTTCATATAGATTTACTGAACACAGAACCCATTGTTATCCATTTATTTATGCAGCAAAAGATATAAATGCAATGGTGGAGTGGTTCCTATTAGTGATGTCAGCTTCCACCTGTTTAACCTTTTTCATAGATAAAGAAAAAAGGGAACAGAAAAGTACTGTACTGAACAACTCAAAAGCTCTCCCCCTCTTCCTTTACAACGTTTCCTGAATGAACTCATTGTTCAGTTTTTTTTCCACTTTACCCCCTGAGAAACTGTTTTTGACCCTACTTTTCTTTAAGTGCTCTGAAAGGATGTTCATTCTGGTGTCAGTTCCAGCAAAATATTAATTAATTACGCACTGAATATCATTTTTAATCACTTGCCTTTAACAAAAAATGGTTAAATAGGCCTCACTGTTAAAACATGTGAAAATCACGGAGTATTTAGCTAAATATTATTGGATATCAGTCGGCTGGTATCCACAGCTCAAGTAGAATGTACTGAACAGGTTGTGTGTTTTCACAGAGAGAATACCACATTAGGCCGATGTGTCTTATGATAGCACTGAAGTGTATGTGAACTGGTATAACTTTCTCCATGTGTATAAGATGTGGTCTTTACCATTTTTTTCTTCACTCACTCTGAAACTTCTCCAACAGCAAAACAGACACACATGATGTAGAAGGATTATTGTTATTTGGAGAAACTTGAAACAGGGTTCCTCAGTATTTGGCCCACTCAGGGTCAACGGGTTTAGGATTTTTGTTGTGGCTTAAGTGGGTGATGGGGTGGGAGAAATCTTGGCCATAATGTTGTTGTTTTTTCTTCTCCATTTTCACAGAGTGATATGTAAAATTATGAAAAAACAACAACTTAGCACCACTGTTAACTCCCTCATATCACTTTAGATTATGTTATCACCCAAGAAAGGAAATGAACCAATTAAATAAATAGGCGGTAGTTATTTTCCCCTGATAGCTCCTCATGTTGTCTTTTCCTTATCTATAGTAGAGGCTGGAACCCACAATAGCGACCTTGTTTTCTTGTGTTTGTTCTCTTTCCCGTGGCTCATGGTGAGAACAACAGGAATGAGCCCATCACTCTTACAAATCTGTCTTGTGTGTGTGAAGACATGCATTAGTGTGTGCTCTCATTTGCGCAGGTTGAAGGTTGATGTGTGTGTGTGTGTGTGTTTTTCCCACACACTGGGAGGTTGTTAATGGTTCACGTGAGGTCAACACTTAAAAGGGTCATAAACTCGCGACTAAAGCCATCACTGCCTTTCCTTGCCCATATCCACGAGTATAACTCAACTGTCTGCTCTCATTCTTCATCGCTCTCTCTTCCACCCCCAGTGTGTACACGGTGCACACTGATGGTAATCTTTCTCTTTATTCTTGCCTTAAATGCCTATCAGCTTCCCCACCCCTTCCTCTTTCATCCCTCCATCATACTGAAGGAATTTAATTCTCGAGGCCGACCACTAAAGCCCCTCCAGCCAGAGCTTGGCTCCATGTCTCAGCTGATTTTGTAATGTGTTAACTGTGATCAGTGCCGGTGTCACCACCCTCTGAAGTGCTCGGACTCAGTCCAAAACCATCCTTTAAAATGAAACCATGCACAGGGAGTCACAATAAGCTTTCACTTTTCCACAGCATCGATGACTGGTGCCAACTGGTTTTTTCTGACCTGTCTGTGAAAAAGTCTTGCACTGAAAAAGCCCCTTGGAATGTCAGTCAAAAACAATCGTCAAAACAACCAACGACTTGCATTCAGTCTCCACAAGCAGAAGGAGCTCAAACAGTTAATGGTTAATTGTGAGAGGGGAGGAAGAGTGAAAGAAGCAAGTTTCCAAACTGACAACAGGAATACTTGTTATATTTCGTTTAATGTTATATTTCACAGTCAGTAAAGAAATGAAGTGAAATTAGACTTTATATTTTATGCAAAATACGATCTTCACATAGTTACACACAAAAAATGTATACGCAACATGGTGTCACGTTTTTCTTGTTTTATTTGAAAATCCCTTTTTTCCTGCCCTCTTGTATGTCCCACCTTCAATCTGCCACGCCCTAATGTGTTGCTCCTGTGTCTCACTGTCTTCCCCTTGTCTGTGTATAAATGAATATAATATGAATGATACTGTGAGTTTTTTTTGTTCAGAGACATTTTGCGTTTGACCCTTTTTCACAATAAATTACCTTTGTAATCAGCCAGTGTTTTTGTGTTTGCATTTAGGTCCAGTCCTTCCCTAAACCTGACACACATGGTGTTCAAGACTGAGAGTCTTAAGCCATGTGTATGGCTCTATGACGCTGTACTTGCAGTGGTATTTTGAGCTAAATGTCAACATCAGTCATCAGCTCTTAAAGTATTTATCATGGTAATATTTCCTAGTTAGCATGAAATACAAGTTACAGCCAAAACTGGTGGGCAGTAGATCTAAGTCATCAAAGGGGATTAAACATATTTATCCTAAGGGGAGCATGACTGTCTGAACCAAATGTCATGATCAATCCAATAGTTGTCAAGGTATTTAATCTATAATTCTCATTGTAGCACTACAAGAAGAGTTGCCAAGCCACTATTCCTTTGTGTCATCCTCTGTGGACAATGAACGTCTGGACAAAATTTCATGGCAATCAATCCAACAGTTGTTGAGATATTTCCATTTGGCTGTGGACAGACCCAACAAATCGTTTGCTACGCTACTAACATGATTCTTAAAAAAGGAAACATTTCAGACCAAATAAATATCAGCCTGAAGCCTCACAGATGATCATCTGCTGAAACTGGAATTCTGAAAATGCTCTTTTGGCGATCTGCTGACACCCGTGTCCATGATAAAAGCGATGTCAAGCTAGATTTATTTGGACATCCCCTCATCAAAGTTGCAGTCTCAAAGGCTTGCACAACAGCCACGTCATGAAACAATAAATAAAATCAACACACCTGTAAATCAAAGCCTCAGTGAGAACAAAAGAAAACCTTGTGAAGACTGTAGGATTCCTTTTGTTGAGGGCCACCAGGAGTAGTTCAAAATATAAATCAAATTATAAATCCTGCAGAGGTGAAAACTGGTGTTTTACTGTCAATGCTAACTCCAGCTAGCATGAAACGAGGGTTGAGAGAGTTTATCACTGGTTTAAGTTTGTTTCAATAAATAACATCATCATTAAGGCATGGGAAAGGCTTTGATTCTTGTTAAACAAGAAACATGTTGGATAAAAAAAAAAAACCCACAATGGCATGAGTAAAGAACTGAAAACAGGTTGTTTGAAGAAAAAGACATGCCACACCATCTCTTGCTTTTGGCATAAAAAAATAATAAAAAAAACATTATTTTTTGCTTTATTAAGGAACATTCAAGAGAGTGAATAGGCTGAATGACTATGCAGGCATACAGGGGGTCCATAGTTATATATAATAGATACGTGTCCAGAGCTCTGCAGTCCGGCTTGGACTCTGCAGTCCAGCAAACTTGTGTAGAGTTTATGACGCCACTGACATAGAAGACGAAAATAGAAAAGAAGAGCATTTGGCAGCGGCTGCAGGCCAAGAGGGACGATTTACCATAACGTAGGACTGTGATGAAGGCTTTTATCACTCCAGTGGAATTGGCATCGCTGTTTGTAGTCTGTTCTCTTTGTGACCCTCACCACCCACACATAACTCCCAGAACACGCACATAAATGTTTGCTAGCATTGTGTAACAGAAAATACAGCAGCCTGCTGTTAGTGACATTTATGAGTTTATGATTTTCTGAGGATGCAGAGGAAAAATGGGATGCTGAGTGTGTTTATTTTTTGTTCCACCAGTCATCACTTAAGTAGACGTAAGTGGAAAATGGGTGCAATAATTTCAACACTTCATCGCCCTTTTCTTACTCTACTTAAACAGACAACCCAGTCAAGTGAGTTCACATACAGTAAACTTCAAATTAAATTGGTCAAATTGTATCTTTGAGTTTAAGCCCTGCTTTCTCCACTCCCTAATTTCCTGTCAGCAGAACAGAGCAGACATGTAGTAGAGCAGGGCTCATCTGGGCTGCAGTCTCAACCTGAGGATGCCAAGAACCCCTGGCCTGCATACCTGAGGGAGCTGAGACAGGATAGAAGAGTCAGAGGAGCAGCATCAAACACACCGGCCTGCAGTTCAGGCTGAAGCTGCTCACCAGCCTCTGAGCTACAGTCAGCTCAGATCTGATGTATTGTTGTGTTCCGCATGTGGATGGACGTCATGTGTTCCCATTAATCTTTCTGAATTCTGGGGAAGTTTGACTCGAGGCTACACTTGGGAGACGAGGAGCACAAATGGAAGGATGACAGACACACTGAGCTGCTCACTTGTTGGCTGTGACAATCCAACCACTGCATTGGCCTTCAGAACATACTGTATGCCAAAGACATGTCTGTTTAGGGGTTAAAATAGTGTATTTGTGTGCTGTTAGCAATAAGCGGATGACATGTGGATTTGTTTTGCTGTGTTTGTGAAGCCAGCGTTCATTTTTAAACAGGTCTGTTGTTGTAGGTGCTTGAGAAAGCTTTATGCTATGTGAGGGTCGCTCATCAGAAAGCCCATACTTGCAGCACAACCAGCTAACCACTGTGTGGAGTGGATATAAATTCTGGAAAGTCAAGCCAGAAATACCTGGACTTGGCTGCATCAATTCATGGAGTTCAGGGACGAAACGGATGCCCTCTCCGCTACTTACTACTTACTTACTCCAATACTGATATTCCTCCAACGATCCCTCCTGTTGTTATTGTAGCTGTTGCACATTTTGAATTACTATTTTTGGATTTAGAAATTTGTGGGTTTGTTTGTCCTCTCCTCATCTGTCCTTTCAACTCTCACTCACAAACACAAAGTCACGCACTGTAGGATAAACCTGCTGCTCCACACACCTGACCAAATGATCCCAGTATATTTAATGGATCACACGTGCCACAGTCTCTATTGGCACTTGGTCCACTCACTCTCCATTCCTGGGGGCCACGTCTAGTAAAAACGCTTCTATAAATAAGGCCAAGTGTTTCTCTGGAGCTCATAAATCTGAGAGAGCTGCATTTCTCGTCATTCGTCACATATGTGGTTGAGCAGGTATAAAAGAAAACCAGGAAACCCAGAGGAGGCCGCACTGGCTGGTGCCAGCAGCCATTGCTATGTTAAACTTCACCACAAAGAGACCGCGACCCAGAGACTCCAGTGGGGTGCGAGAGAAAGCAAGAAATTACTTAAAAAAAAAACCAACCCCAAAATATTGGGTCTGGGAAATGAGATCATTGTTTTGTAGTGAATGATGTGGCTTAAGTTACTTCATTCATGTTTATGTCCACCACAGGCTAACAAGCGTTTCAGGCTGAGCATAGATTGCAATCAAAGGCCTCTAGCTCTCGTGATCTGGGCATGTTAACGATAGATCTGCACCCTCAAATAAACAGAGATACGAAATAATTACAGGCAGACGCACACCAGTATACAAACCCATGTTGTGTATGCATGCCACCGCTGCCACACTGACACCATGAGTGTTGTAGCTGGTATTAATGTGACACATCCTGTTGGCGTGTTATGAGTACGCAATGCAAAATTAGACATTTCAAGGTAAAGCTGGCTAATCTGTGGTGTCATTGTGCAGCATTTCCTGACCCTGGTCCTTGGAGGTTGATTTATTTGTGCCCTTTTATTCAAACAGGACCATTTAGTACAAACCAAAAACTAAAATAGGGTTTCCTGTGTCGCGCCCAGTCACTTCCTGGTGCCAGTCACCATGCTGCAACGGACCTTCCCAAGTTGCGAGGTTTCAGGCTGCATTTCAAGATTTGTGAAGAAAAAAGTCTGCGCACTACAAATAGTGACATACTGGAAGGAGAACAGAACCTTAAAGGCAGTGATGTGATTTTGATTACAGCTCCGCTAACTTGCCACATGGAGCTTTTCAAGCAGTAAGGACAGAGACTCCCACTCTCCCTTACTCCTCTACCTACACCAAATAGGAGTTTAATTGCTGCATATGTTTTCCTTCACAATTCAGCCATAATTAGGAGGTTTCACAGTGTGGGGGGTCAAACAGCAGAGCTACCGTCCGAACAGAAACACTATTAGACACACTAATGACTGTAGACAGAACAGGACACAAGTCAGGCCTACGCAGCAGCTGTAGGGGAATTGCTCTCCATAAATGTTAATAGAAATGTCCACAGTGTTACGTTCATGTTCAAATCATTACTCTTTGGAAAAGTCAAGACTCAAGCATGGTGCAGTCATTCCATCTGGTGTAAGTAAAACATTCACCTCCACCTTCTCTGGTCCCCAACTTCTCTTTCATCAGAACCTGACTTCCTGATCTGGCATCTTCAAAGTTGTGGCTTGTGCTGCAGCATGCACCTGTGCCAATAAACATAAAAGCATGACATCAGGACGTATGTATGGGCATGCCAGCAGGCCATATTTACGTTCACTCACACATACATATATTATTTTTGATATGTGACACAACAGACGCAGGAACAACTTTTTTTTTCAACTTTTTCAACTTTTTGTTTGTATGAGTGTAGCTTTTCACGTGGACACACAAAACGCCTCTGTCTAGACAAGTATCAAAGCCTGAATGTGTGGGAGCAGTGACAACCCAATTGGGAACGATTAGAGTCTGAATTGGTGGAGAGAGGGGCTGCAGGAGCAAATTCTTTGTATTACCAGGCTGACCTTTCCACTCACTATCCCCACAACAAACACAAAATAGAAACAAAATGCTCTCCTAATGGGGCTTTGACCGTCCCCAATGGGAAAAGGCTTCTGAATGCCAGAGTGAGAATAGGGGGATGAGTGTGTATGGACTGAGAGCGGACTGGGACCAGTGATGCACATCGAGCTATCAAACCCGTCAACCCTTCAACTGCTCAGTCCCATCGCTCTCCAAAGCCTCTCACCCCCTCCCACCTCTCCTCCCCTGTCTATGACATTCTTTCACTTACCACCCCACTCTTTTGCTTCCCTTTCTATACTTCTTTCATTCATGCCCTCTGCTCTCTCTCCTCCTCTCTGGAACGTGCAGTAAAAAGGGGGTTAGATTTCAGTTCATTGATAGTGGAATGCTTTTCACAGTCACTTCCTCTAGTCTAAGAGTTGAGTACAGTGTCTTTCTCATACCAAAGCCATGCCTGCCTATGTATGTGGTGTTTACCCAGATCTACACACATCCCTCTGCAGAGGTCAAACCTCTTCACAAAATGTCCCACGTCTGCTGCAGACTGTGGATACTTGACCAAAGTTTTTTAAGTTCAAATGTCATATCCTATCATTAAGAGACTTCACCTCTGACCTTTGACTTTTCTTTTCAACATGACGCTGTGACAGCAAGTTCAAAGGGTTACAGCACATACCTTAGGCATTACTGACATTACTGTTATATGAGGAATTGTTTTTGTGTGTGCACAAAAGCATGTTTTTGTTAACGATGCACACTGCCTTGCATGACGATATTAGTTTAGCAGCATTTCACTGTGAGTGATAGTAACCATTCAGACCGTGCTGGGAGCCAACACTTGGAACTCCTTGGTCACAAAAAAGAACATAATGCACCCAAATTAGACAAAGCACAATGCAGCTTCTGTTGTTACAGTGAAACTCTCCCCACTCTGTCCCCAACACACATCTGCAAAATCATTAACAGATGTCTAAAGAGTCTCCTTCAGCCAGCGTATCACAAACACACACTTTCTACCTTGTTATATTATTCCATTTTCTCAGTGACCATGCCTGGCTTCGTTCCTCTGCAGTCCCTCACTTCCATCTCCGCTGCTTCCACGCTGGTGCACTCGGGCTACAAAACACATGCAAATACTCACAGAGAAATACAAACATATTGGAAAATGTGCTAATTCACACGCACCTCTGTGTTCAGGATCTTCATCCTGCTGTCCTGAGGCTCGTGCCATTCAAACAAAGTTAAATTCATGAGAAACACATGCAACTTTTTCACGTTTTCTGTCTTTTTCAGAAACAGCGAAATTTTAATTCAACATTATATGCTGGGGAGGCAAGAACACCAATTTGTAAAGCATCAGTCCTATTTGTGTTTTCACTGGATATAACATATTTTCGGGGGAATAAAAGCATATTAACAGGCAAAGAAAATATTTATGAAATATGCAAACATGTGCTTGTTGTCTTCCCATCTTGCCTGTGAACAACATTTAGCCTCATTAAGTCACAAACCTTCTGAGGGAAATAAACAGCAAGGGAGTGCTGCTTCCTCCAACTGCAGCCAACGCACCCTTCATCAGCTGTGCTCAATAATTATCACCTCATAATTAGTGGACCAGGTTTTCAGTAGGCCAAACACCAAAGTGCAAAAGGTGTGCCAGGGCAAGTGCTGCTCTGCCAGCCGGTTAAATTGGGGGTGGGGGGGCCGAATTCGGTGGAGTGAAGGAAAAACTGGATAGAGTCCACTGTGAGACACAACACACTCAGGAATTTACAGTTGGTCTCATAAAGCCAATGAAAAGCAGAGCTCTAAAACAGCAGGCGTAGTCCTCAGAAGGAAAACACTGGGAGGAAAAAAGACAAGAGCCAGTTAAAGTTCTGAATGGACATCAATAGGCAGAGAAAGAGAGAACATTACATGATGTTATTCAATTATCATTAGGAAAGAAGTATTACACCATTAACACATATAGATTTGTCATTGCTAATAATTAACCACAACATGAAAAGAAATATGAGCAAAGTGGCTGGTACTCTTCTAAAACACAACACTGCTTGGCTGCAGGATCAGAGCAGCCGGGTTTAATTAAATAGCATGTGGTTTTAAGAATAAAGTGATAATATCTATTAGGGCTTACGGGATTAGTCTCGGTTACAGGCGAACGCTGGAACCTAGAGAAAGCATGGTTACTCTTGTTGATCACTGCAAATCCACAAGGTATTAGTCTACGCACAGATGCTGAGGTTAGTGAACCAGTTGCTGGTCAAAGCTGGAACACAGTGACAGTGTTTGGGCCAAAACTAATGGAGTCCTGCCACAGACTACCTCATAACCAGGATTTTGGCTTTGTTACCCTGGCACTGGATTAGTTGCGTGAGTGTGTGTGTGAAAGAGGAAGATACAAGGCAAAGCCATGGGCTATTAACCAACATAGCAGCTGTGCTGGTGTTTGTAGAACCACACATTAACCACCACATGACTGTGTAAAATTTTGCTTCTGTACATTTGTGTGTAAGCATGAGTACAAACGGGCAAAAGGCAGAGTTGTGGGTTGAAGTCCAGATGGCTCTTTAACCCCTCAGAAACAGTCAATGAAGAGGAAAAGGCAAAAAAAAACAACATCAACAAGAAAATCAAATAATTTGGAGCCACATGATCCCAAATGAATTGTTGAGTTGAGTTGGATTTCCATCAGACATCTGAATGAACTCCAGGTTACTGCTGGTGCTGGCCTCTCACTTCATGTTCCAGTGTTAAATTAGCACACTAACCACTGAGGCTTTCCAGAGGACACGAAGGGATAGAGTGAAGGAGAAAGAGAGAGATGGGGAGAGAAAGAGGCTCATTACAGTGATAGTATAGGACCTCTTTGCTTGGTTTGCTTTTGTTTGTTTGGCATTTGGCTGGTGTTTACCATTAGCACGTAGGGTCAACATTCAGACCTTGGCCGTCACGCTTTCTCACAGGGCAGCACACAACAATGGCAGGAGTCTGCTAGTCTGCACAAAGAGGCCCTTAGCCATGCCAAACAGGGGCCCAAAGTAAATTCATTTATGCCCCCTGCTCATGTGTGGTCATAGTGGGCAAACCAGGGAAAATATGTAAACCTCATGATTGTGTGCACACATGACTGGACAGTATGTACCAGATGACTGTGTGTGTTGGTGGTAAGATAATTGAGAACAGTCTACAGCATAGGTTCATTCTCCACCTGCAGCATCGTTCTGGTGATGAAGCTTTTAGAAGCCTGTATGTTCCGTTCATGTAAAGAATAAATCCCTTGTGTAATGTGTGCAATAAAATGTTAATGACATCTAGATTTAATGTGTAAATTTTGGCAGCACTTTGAATACTATTCTGGAGCTTTTGATCATATCACACTCTCCCTCTCGGCAGATGGAGTTTACCCAGTCGTCATGGAATCACAGATGTTCAAACTAAACCCAAAAAAAACAAACTTTCAGGACTTCTTGTCCCTGGTGAATAAAATTTTGAGACTGAAAGTTCATTTGACCCTGGACCAAACAACACACCAGGGTCCATTTAGTAGCTCAATACATACACACAATCAGGAAAGATAATATGAGAATGAAGAAGCTTTATTCGTTATAGAGTTTTTGTTGATGCCTTTGATTAGTTCTAATGCTATAAATGTCAGACAATCTCAAAAACAGAGAAATGAAACAGGACCTTGGCATTAGTGGCTGTGGGATAGTGGAGCCGCAAAACATGATGGTCATTGGAAGACAGAAAAACCTGCCAACAAGTCCCAGTGAACTCACTTAAAATTGGGTAATGATTAAGAGGTAGGGCCTCAGTGTGATGATGATGAAAAATGATAATTGTCTTTCTGACTGAGCTTGCATTGAAAGATTAATTGTCACATTAAGTGAGAGACACTATGATCGTATAGGAAGATTCAGCCAAAAGTAATTTCTGTGTTCTTCTGTTTTTTTTTTTAAGGAAAAAAAACAGTAAAATTTGTTCAGAAAAGTTAATTAATTATCCAACGATCAGTCCTCCTCACTTAACTTTAAACAGGTATTCCCACATTATGGATGATATAAGTCAGCATCATATATTTTTTTCTAAGCTATAATTTGAAGTCTGTAATAGAGTACATATATTCATAAATAATTAAAATGAGTAGAAAACTTATGGTGACATCTTTTTATATGAATAGATATTATGTGATGAGTGGGTGTGAGAGTTATCCAACCTCAAAATGACTTAAACCCTAACCTGCAAAATTATTTTTTAAATCCATAATGGCTGACCCTTCTTTTGAGATCATTGTTTTCCAGCTAATTTTCCTCCAGCAGATGACAGATGTTGCGTGAGTAAGGCAGCTCTATCTGTAACATTTATACAGCCATTACTTTAGCAGAGAGATGAAACCATCATTGTTTGAAAAGGGCTCCACACGTTTCTAGTTCCAAAGTCTGACTCAACACTTTCTTGATACCAGCATGGCTCATACACAGATGGTTAACTGGGGACTGTTGTGTCCCAGCTCCAATTCTTTTGGAGCTATCAGTGTCAATAGATGACTTTTTTTTTTCATGCCGCATGCTTTGCAGATTTAGAATGGTGTGTTAGTGCTGAAAACCTTTTTCCTGTTTTTGACTCTCAGATCCTCAGCCACGCTGTGATCACACTGCACATTTACAGAACCATATCCACAGAGGATATTCATAGTCCACATGCCAAACCCTGCTCTCAGTCTAAACAGTCTCATACTGGATATCAAGGGGGACACTTTCTCTTGACTCTTAATGGCCAGGTATGAGTGTGTTTAACAGTCAAATCAGTGGTATATCCAAACCACTCACTTACTGGAGGAAGTAGTTATAGAAAGTCAAGGATTTGAGAAAAGCTCTGCTTTATGTCCAAGTATGTGATGGCTGGGAACTTGGAGAGATTTCCGTGGGGTTTGAAGTGGAAAACTCCTTGTCTTGATGGGCTGTTGATGATGCTGAGTGGGTTGCTGTAATCCAGGGTGGTCAAGAATCCCAGCTGTCCCAGTTCCCTTAGCCATGCCAGCTGGACGCAGCAAGGGAGCCCTGGGAGCCACTTGGGCCACGGGGCCACAAGCCAGAAAGATGCAGAAAAGATTTCCTGGTATAATTGGTAGAATTAGCAGCAGAAGAAGCATCATTCAAAACATCCACGGGATTAGTGATGTCTTTTGATGGCAGTAAGTGAGGACAAAGCGAGTGGTAACTGAAGACTTTGGCACTATTTTCATGTGTGGAACAAAAACAAATGGAGACGATGCAGTGTGAGATGAATAAGAAACGGATATGAAGCTCAATGGAATCCACAGAGATTCATTCACAATTGGCCCAAGAGTGACAGCACTTATAATACTTCATTGCACTCATTTTGGATTGTAACCCACAGTGCTGCATCAGTATCTCTGAATGCCTCTACAGATTACCTCAATTACAGCAGATTGTCCCATCTGGTGCCTCTAAAGGCCCCAAACCCCTTTTCTGACTGTCTGTCACCAAGTGTAGCATGTGTGTGTATGTGTGTACAAGAAGAGTGCAATTGTTCATGAGTGCTTGTATGAGTCATGTTCATGCATACTGTTGTGTGTTTGGCAGGTTTTGCATATCTAATGAGAGCTGTTGCTGTTGCTGCTTCACAGCTCTCTCCTGCTCATCTATTCTCAGCATGTGAGTCTATTAAATAACTGGAATATTATCTTAAACTATGGACAGGAGCTTAAGTCATCAGGCATCACACTGCCTCACAGAGGACAGAGCTGACGCCAGATGCCATATCTTCAGTTTCAAATTCACTTTGTTCATTATTGTTCAAGGGAGTGAGACACATTTTCCAAATTAGAGGACGTCAGACAACTTATCCACTCGCTGTTTCCTTCTTTCATCATGTTTAATGTTCTCCTCTCTCCTGTCCTTAAAATAATTTTTTACATAATCCTAACACATTGCAGTGTTCTTCCAGACAGTGTGCATGCTCTCCAGAAAAAGAAAAAAAAAAAAACACCAAAAAAAACAGGCCCATCATGGTCAAACAAGGACACAAAGCCAAGAGTAGAGTTTTGGATCTGACTATCTGCTTCGTTTGGCCTTTTCTCTGCATTCTGTAAGGGTCGACAGGCATCAGAAGAGCTGTGTAGATAAATCCTCCACATGAATGTTCACATCTGCGGACCAGAGACGCATACAAGTAAACACAGAGAAAATGTAAGGGAGACGGACTGGGTGACACGTTTACATTTCCTAATGTGAGGCTAGGGAGAAGGAGAGAGAGAAAGTGAAAGTGACAACATGTGAAAGCTCTATCTTGTGGTGCCTGCCTGCAGGGTTTCATTATGACAATCTGCATCATATACTGGAAATAAACATGGCAAAAATACACTGAATTGCAATCAACCATAAATCATCCCATTGCGCAATGCTCAGAGCATCAACATTGTGGTTGATTAGACACAGACACAGTAGTCAGTTACTTCCAAAATGAAAAAAAAATAAATAAATATATAAAGACAGGATTTAGCATTTCTCAGTAGTGATGATGACAAAAGTGAATATGTCGCTTTCAGGATGTTATCCCTGAATCACACTGACAAACACATGCTTCATACATTTGTCTTTATTTTGTCCAATTTGTAGCCATGTGAGTGCAGTGTTAGTAAACAGAGCCCTACTTGTCACCTCCCATTGGGGCAATCTGTCGGTGTGTGTGTGCGTGCGTGTGTGTGTGTGTGTGAGATTTCCACTGAGGCCTTGATGGCGTGGTGCTGTATCGCTCCATCTCTTGGACGAAAAAGCTTATTTTTCCTCTTCTCAGTGTCTCAAGGGGCCTCCCAACTTTATCACTTCCAGGCAGTTAGCTGGCCACCTGGGAGCTCAGGGCGTTGAGTGGTGTGTGTGTGTGTATGTGTGTGAGGGTCTGTGTGTGTTTGAATGCTTGCCTACATGCACATTTTGTGAGTGTCCAGCATATAAAAACACAACAAGGGACAAAGACATCTGCGATTCTCTGCCTGAAACACAAGAGTTAAGTCGAGTCCTGCTCAATTTGACCTTTTCTTCCCTTAAGCAAACACTCAGTGGAAACTCCTCAACACAGTGGAAAGAAAATACAAACACACACATATATGCACGTGGAGTTGATCGGGTGGAAAGTCCTAGTGTTTCCCCACTTTGGGAGAGCTGAGTAATCAGGCCTCAGGATCAGGAGCAATGTTACCAGTCTGTATCCTCACAGATAAGCCACAGCACTTCTCCTGTCATACTCTAAACTCTTGTTTCACAAAGACTGTCAGAGGGTTTTGTGAAGTTAATTGTCCAGCTTTTCAAAAAGATATCTCCCATAACAACAGAGATCTTTCCTATAACAATAGTTACGAGTTTGAACCTGAGAATGAATGTGTCTAATTCCTGGTTTGTTTGGAAATGGTACAAAAGTCACAGGTGTTTTGTTTCAAATATCAATTAATCCATGTGAAGCAGAGATTTTTCTTAAAACATCCCAATACAGTTTAGTCTATGCCATGGAGCTATGCATAATATCCACTGATTAGGTTTGACATCACAATACGAACAGATGCTGCACTTGAAAGCATGAGAAAGGAGAGAATAATGAGATCTGGGTCTTATTAAAATGCCAGAAAGAGATACAGACAGTTCATAAGACTGTGGTCCAGGCTGAAAAGGAGCAACACAGTGTAATTATCAGTCTCCACTGTCTTTCCCATACAGCTGCTAATCAGCATTTTAGGCCACGTTTTCTTTATGTGCCTTTGTGAAATTGGACGTGTGCACAAATGGACCCCTATTTACAGCACACACACACAGACAAGAACACAAAGAGTCAAATGCAGTCCAGTGCACTGGAAGGCAGACACACACATGAACCCACACATGCACAAACACAAACAGGCACCTTAGAGAAAGTGGAGGACTGCAGCCACTACAGTGTTTGTTTTTGTGCGGATGACCAATTCCGATGGGCGGACTTTCAAAGCCGTCTCTAATCCTTTTGATTAGCTGAACCCAAGAACCTGGGCCGCAGACAAAGAGCTCTTTCACACATGCAGCCGATCCTTACAGCTACATGTGATCTCAGGAATCTGTACATCACAAAACATTCTTCTGAATTCCACCGCCCTTCTGTCCTTGCTGTTTGTGTTTCCCTATGTTACCGTAGCTGATAAGGCAGCTGAAGTGTTTCTGACTTATTATAATGTTTCAGTGTCAATCAGCAAATTTTTCCTCTCCTGGACTTTAAAGATTTCAAGCTTGATGAGAATGTTGCTTGTTTGTTCTTTTGCTTTTCTGCTGGATCATCATCCATTCCTTGACACAAACGTGACTCATGGTAAAATGCTACTAATATATGTAAAGGAGGTCAGCTAACAAAATCAACCTATATTCTAAAGCACTGAAACCACAGACTCACATTTGACCAATGTACTACTCTATCAATAGACTTCCCCCAGGAAGAGGGTTTTAGTGCAATGCTGGTTTTGAAAGAAAGAAAGAAAGAAAGAAAGAAAGAAAGAAAGAAAGAAAGAAAGAAAGAAAGAAGATGTTCATAGGGATTCTTCAGTGTTTTTGTAATACAATCTGATAAACGTTTGGTTCCGTGAGGCACATTGCTGATTTGTAATACCTATGGTTCAAGATAAAAAAATACTGTATCTTTTGCCAACATGCAACTTGGCGGTGTCCCTGTTAGACACTCTTCACCTGGCAGAAGGCCGTGTCTTTCAAACTTGATGCCTCGATTTTTAAGATAAGCCCTGGTGACATAAGCTTCATCGCAACTGCGTGATGAGTGGCAAAATACATTCTTTGACCCCCTCCCCCATCACATTTCCAATAACAGAACAGGGTGTGTGTGTGTGTGTGGGGTGGGGGGGGGGTTCTTTCCAAAAACATCTGACATTGTCACCGACTTCATGTTATAATTGGCAAAACCTGCAGAGGAGAGAAAGGAGCCAGACATTTTTCACATGTGTCTTTATGCTCTTTCTCTTGTATTGTTGGGAAGAGCTGATTTGCCAAGTGTAAAAAAAGAAAAAAAAATCACAGTTATGTCATTCTGACATGAGCATGTTTGTACACTTAGCTTACAAGATAAACACACAACAGATAGTCACACAATAGAAGCGCTGGCTCTGAATGAGGCCTTCTCTAAAATAACTGGCATGCCGTGTTGATGTCATTGTAGAGTTACTATAATTACCAGTTTTCCTACTTTTAAGAAGTGTTCACATCAACTTCCAAGTCCTAATTACAACTCTGACTTTTATGAAAGCTCTGATATATCTGACTTGGCACAATGGAAGTGCCTGAACTGGACAACTGGATGCCTACCGTCAGCCAAAAGCTTGTTTACTGTAATTAAACCCACATTTAATGGATATGGTGTTATATCGCAATTGATTAACCTTCACACGACCACCTCTACAACAATGTTGAGTTATCAGATTATATGAATGCTTGCAAGTTCTTCATGTAGGAAACTTCCCAACCAGTACAAATCAGTCATGGGCATAATGTTTGATAAATAATGTTTGCTAATTCTACATGCTTTGGTCTTGGAAGTAACACAACATTACTGTAAATTATCACTATTTATTAGGGCACTGTTAGCCTTGTAAGTAAGCTAGTCAGCCAGACATGCTAATTTTTGCAGCTAATCAAAGACGCCATGAATCAGAACGATTTTGAAATGGTTTGATTGAGCATTTATATACAGGGAGTTTTCTTTCTTTCTTTTTTTAATTTAACATTATTAAGAGTAACAGGTATAAGAAGTTGGTAATTCATCTTGATGCTACAAATGCTGCATTTGGTGTTGAGTTATTACTGCTTAAATAAAGAAAAACATTCAGACATTATAGGAAAATTGATTTGGTCAGACTAAAATAAACATTTGTCTGAAAGCCACAGGAGAGTTCATGAAGTTCTAAAATGTGCCCATAAGCAAATCTGTTTCAGATATGAAGTAGGGGCAGCAGTAATGCATTCCTTCTTGTTACTTTTATGTCAACATGTCATTAGCAGCTCCCATGTTGCCATCTCTGGTCTTGGGGCTGATTTGGGAAAAGCAATGGAAGGGCCATCTGGTTTGACAAAGCCTCTGACATCAAATGTCTTATGTTAAAAGACCACACGAGATCCCAGGGAGGACAGATATGGTCAAGCTCACGTAAATACCATCATCTAGTCGAAGCCTAAACACATGATTCAATGAGTGAAGTATGCATTGCTGTAAAACGGTGGTGATCAGAAATCCGCAGAGGAGCCTCAAAACCTGGAGTGTGAATAGCTGCAAGTTGTTCTTTATTTTAGGTTTGCTTCAGCAACATAGATTTTTAACAGGTCCCCTAAGCTCCCTACTCATCCCTGTTCAGTTCCATCAAATGCTTACGCTTTTAGATTACGCACGGGGAAAAACATCAGGAAAGCAGGAACAGCTTGTATTTTGTTTTCATGGCTTCCTTCTGGAGCTGACAGGCAAATTTTCTCAACACTGGAGCAAACTGTACTGAGGCCTTCCTCTCCTGTGCAAAAGGACTATAAACATGTGAACATGTGAGCATCTGTGAGCTGCTCTGAAGCCTACTACAAAATGGACAAACACAGAAGCTTTTTGTTTTTCATTTTGACACCATGTCGGCCTTTCTCTTACAGGCACACAATGCAAGCATGGTTACACACACATACACATGCACACACAACTTGTGTGCCTTGTTGTGTGGAAAAAGTTGTCGGATGAACGCTTTCATATGACTACTGTTATAAATAAAACAACAGCATGTCAAAACATTTAATGAAATGTGCATTAGGTATCATCCCCAAGAGACCAATTTGAAGGTGTGCTCCACAATTTAATAGATTGTTCCAGACAAAAGCACTTGGGAGAGAGTCTGACTGAAAGTCTGCCTGCGCACGTGCGTGCGTGTATGTGTGTGTGTGCAGGTTTTGCAGCATATGCAGGAGTTTTATGCGACACAGAGGACAGGCAGATCTGGGTTAGGGAGGGAGTGCCGGTGTGACAGGACTGTGGAAGCAGGCAGTCTGCCTCCTGGGTCCGTCTCTGTTCTGCTTCCTGGAGACAATGTGGCAGTGACAGCTAATGAAATGTCTTCCCAAGGACACTGATAGCAAGTCCTAAAACATGATTACCTTCACTCTCTGTAGAGGCAGACTCACACAAAAAAAAATCATGCACACATTAAAAAAAGGTGTAGGGATCGCTAGGGTCACATACATGATGGATTTTTATCTTACTATACAACCTTGTGAAATAAATAAAATGTGCACACTATATTCTGCGCTCATGAAAGCTTGGCGTCGAAAGGTGCTGCTTTTCAGAATATTGTGGTTTGTATTTCATTCGCACTAAGCTGAAACAGATAAACGATAAAGTTTACAGTGTGACAGAGCAGCAGAGCTGTCCAAGTTTGGCAGGTACCCACAATCCACTTTTTTTTCCTTTCCTCTCTCTCTTTCTTTCTCTCTCGTTCTCCTGCAGTTTTTTTTCTCTCTCACCCTGTGCTCCTCGCCAACTGTGAGTCTGTCTAGCCAGTCAGCGTGAGACATCTGGGATGCATTGGACCCGTGAGAGAGGAGAGAAAGACAGAGAGAAGGAGAGAGAGGGAGAGGGAGCGAGAGGAAGGGGGAGAAGGAGGGTCGGGGGGTGGGGGGCAGCTGGAACGTATCAGGGCCCAGGAGATTAGCAGATCTGCTGTGTGTGTATGGGATCTGACCTGTCCTGAGCCCTTAAGTCATCCGCTGTCAGGAATGATGACAAGGTAAGAAGGAGGGGTGGTGACGATTCTGTGTGCAGAAGCCACTCAACTGTAAGCTCACGTGTGAATTTTACATTTCTGTGAATTGTGCCAGCTGTGGTTTTTAGATACATGGGAGTAAGTGTTTAACTACCAAATCATAACATATATTCAGCCCACTTGACTAAAACAGCTTCTTGAAAACCTGTAATAAAGTACAACGTAATGCAAACTAATAATTGAATTACAACAGCGTATTTGTCTCTGTATATAGAAAAATAAAAGATAAACCTGCAGACAGAGCAAAACTATTAAATATTTCATTCTGCAATATTCTCTGCGTAAACTAAATTATTACAAACAGACACAAGTTAGTCTCATTCTCCATTAGAAATAATTTTTGAAAAGAAGACATCTGGAGGAGGATTTTTAAGAGTTGTTCCTCAGAAAGTCAACAGTGATTTGTTTGTTTAAACAACAGTGTAAAGAGCAGCCACTAAACACTTTAATTCCTTCAGACGGTAGCTCAGGGAGACTAGATTAGGAATCAAACATTTGGGCTCAGCCAATCAGTCCAATCCTACTTTTCAGCAGCTCTGCTCCCCTCGCTCGCCCAAACAGAGTCAACCTCTGTGGACAGGTTAAACCAGGTGTGGCCTGTCCGGGTCCTGGGAAGCCAGAGGTTAGATTTGGAGCTTAATGCAGGGGGACAGATGTGTTTGGTGGGGGGCACTGATACTAACGCAGCCTGACACCTGGAGCCTACAGTGATGATGAGGTTATTTGGACATGTCTGTACCCTGTAATCCCTTTATGCTTGGCCTTTTCAGACGGGGAGTGAAA
>OMNW01014347.1:22339-34199 GCA_900303245.1 Selene dorsalis
GGAGTGAAATGAGTAAAAAAAAAAAAAAAGTGTCAGAAAATCACCTGACAGGCTTTTTAAAATCTGCCCTCTGGCAACTTTTTGCAGTGAAACATCTGTCTCATGGCACCTGGCACCTGCTCTGGCTGAGATACCAGACTGACAACAAATGTCAAAGTGGATAGGGTCATTGTTAAAGACATGCCACTGAACAGTAAAGTGATGTAAAATGGTGCTGACAGTGGCCATAGTTTAGTGTTTCTGCATATAAGGAATGGGGGGAGAGTGGGAAATATCATTTTGGTCTGGCACCTGAAAGAAATTCCAGGACAGCATGTCCCACTGTGAAAAGCAAAAGGACAACAACAAAGCTAGAGTTCACGTGGACAGTGCTCATCTTCAGGAGTTCGAGTTGTGGGCAGTCAGAGATTGTGGTGTTGGCTTTCAGTGTTTTTAAGAGAACAATATTCATCATCTTTGCCAGAAATCAGGATCCACCCTGGGATAATGGAGCAAAACATAATGATCTCTGAGTTCTCAGTCTCTTGCACACATGCACTTTTACAAAGATGATCACCCCCCCACCCCTGCAACCACGCACACACACGCAGAGTTGAGCCCAGCTTCATGGCATTTGATACATCTTTTTTTCATGTTGTATGAAATCATGTAATATGTTCTCACAAATCTCAAATGCACAAATCCTTTACTGGTGCCCAGCATTAGAGCCATGTGTGAAATACGACACAGCAATTCCAGGCAAAGGTGTTCAAGTTCAGCTACATGATCTTCCACAACCAACGATATACCCACTCTGAATTTACAGCTAGATCACTGTTTCGGATTTCATCCTTGTATTTTCTCTCATGTCAGGCCAACACACCAAAAGTCTTTTATTCACATACTGCTTCCATATGCTCAATAAGTGCCCTGAGCTATGGGTAACTTGATCAAAAATCAGGCTGCTGACATACAGGTAAGTTGCTCTGCAGGCTGCTACCTACAGGACCTACTGTATATTGCAGTGTTACAAGAGCAGAGCACATACAGTTCATCCATGTCTGTTAATGTTTATATTTTCTAATTATTTGCATATAGTAAATAGGGCTCTGTTGAAAAAAATCTGTTCTCAGGTCAAAAGTGATCTTGACTTGAATAATCCAATTCTGATTCCTAAAACCTATACATGTGTTACTCACAAGAGTGGAGGTGTATGCTGCTGTATGGATGCTCCATCACTTTTTTTTCTCAAGGTGAATGAAAAGTTGTGCATCTGCAGTTCCTATAATTCAATGGAAATATACAGTCTCTACATCTTTAAGTGATTGGGGATCTGAACACTAAAGTGTATGTCATTCAAGACATCAAATAAAAACAAATGAAATTGTCAAAGTTGTCACATTGACAATTTTTAAGGTGTACTGAAGATCTGGGGCACCGGGTCAGAGGCACTGATCTTGCGTGTTCGTTTTTGGCCAAGAGATGCTAGGTGGAACGCAGAGAGCCTTGATTCTCCCCTTAAGCTGTTTAATTAAGGTGCAAATCTTGCAAAGTTCCTCTTTAAGTCTAAAGACAGATGTTAGGCAGATTTTTACAAAAACAATGAAGACGGCAAACACCTGGACAAAAGCATAGTTATATGCAAGCTGTCCAAGAAGAAGTCACCAGAATAAACCACGTGGCCCTGCTTTGGGTCCACTTGTACTGTAACCATAAATGTTTTTAGTCTGCACCAGGAGAATTAGTTCTGAGAATCTCATTTATTTCCAGACCAAACTGACTGAGAGTAGTTGAAATATATCTCACTGAGGTGATGTCGCCATCAATTCCGTGAACAGGACCTTATGAATCGAAATTGAATTGATTCAGGAACTTAGTGGCCATACCCAATCCTGGTTACTCTTTCTCAGTAGACTAAGGAAACAGTTGTGTTTGTTTCTTCGTATGTGACCGTTTGTTGCTCTGTTACTCACATTGGTTCCCAGACTACTTTGTGTGTTGACCCATCACAACAGTTACAGAACATTAACATGTTATGTCATCAACAAATTGCTGTTTTGTTGCAGCATGCTGTCCAAATAATCAAAAATCACTCAGGCAAAATGCCGTCCAGTACACTGACTCATTGTTTTCACAGTGCAAACAGCACACTAGAGGCATGTATAAATCATATGTGACAATGACAAAGCTGAGGCAATGCAATCCCCTTGTATGTTTGTAGTCTTGCTGGAGCGAGCTTTTGTGTGTAAATGTCATAACAAGACCACCCAACACAATGTTTGCACCACTAAGAAAGGCTGAGTGACTTCAAGTTCCTCTCCTGGCATAAACCTCCTACGCATTAACAAGTATTTTTCCCATGAAAATGGTTTGGATGTAAATCTACAACTTTTTGTCATTTAACAAAATTCAAATGTTCAAATGTATATGAACCACCAAGTAAGGCCAGCCTTTATCTTCGCCCACCCTTTGGTAGCCTGTAGCTTTAATCTCATGTTAATGGACAAAAAGCAACTTCTAGGAGGAATCAACATTTTTGTTGGCTAACTATCTGGGTGGAATACAAACTGTGATGGGTCCACCCATTGCACTGCTGAATTGCTGACTCTATGTGGGCTTGTTGAGAGAGTGAAAACAAAGAAAATAAAATGCCTTGTATTCCTGTTTAAAGGCCACGCGGGGCTATGATGTGCTCCATTAGGTAGGCCTTCAAGTGTCAGTCAACTGCTGCCATGGGAAACGCCCAACCAGAGCCCTGAGGCCTAAATGCTCTTTCAATTAATACATCCTGCTTTTGTGTGATACTGCAGAAAAATGACTGCAGTATCACACAAAAAGTGAGTTATCAAAGTAATCTCACTGGAGATAAAAGAAGGAAAACAAACTGTGCTGAGGAGACAACAGCTCAGTCACCAGACTGTCTCAACACAGATCACAGTACCCTCCTTTCCATACATGCACTTCCTCTCAGGAAGTCAACTGTGCACCGTCATGTCACCATGAGATGATCTGATTGCTGCAGCTTCCGAGCTTCTGTGGGGAGTCTGGGAATCCTGGAATTTTTTTTCTGCTCACCCTTCTCTTCGTGTCTCGTAGGTCAGACAGAGGAGTCTTTTTTTAAACTGTCCAGTTCAGCACTGCTCTAATATCAAAGTCACAGGTGGAGACCTGTCCTGCAGCGGGGCTGTTAAACTCACTGTCACACAGCTCACTGACTCACAAACAACTCGTGACCTATTCAGCTGTGTTTTTTTTTCACCTGCCAGACACTTATTTCTTTGTTAATGCAACTAAACACATGCACAACCAATTTATCCAATTATTTACTAATGAAAATCGACAGGTCAGATTCCCCCACAAATAGAGTTGACCTCTTAAGACACCAGAGACCACCAATTTGTGTTTTGGACCACCAAGAGCCTGTTGCCATTTTGACCTCTGACCTAATTGTTGACTGTTAGTTCAGCCACTGCTCTCTCTCTCTCTCTTCCTCGCTCTCCCACCATCCCTAGGGATTATACATTGTCACCATTACACCTTTTTCTCTCTCTAAATCTCTTCATCCAAAAACCTTTTATCCTTTGTTAACTTCTTCACCTTCAGTGCTACATCACCTTCTTATTACAACTTTCTTCTGTTTTTCTTCCTTTGACCTTTTCCTTGTAGCTTTCATCTTTTCTCTCTACTTTCCCCATCTGTCATAACAACCCTGTTGATGAACGGCTGCATGCCCCTCCTCTGGTGTGGTTTGCGCGGTTCCTGTAGTTGCTATGGTGTAACAGTGAACAGTCAACATAGCTCTCTGCCATCTCTCTTCAATGTCCGAGGTTAAGCCGATCCATCAAGGCAGGGTCACTGAAATGATGAAACAATGATCCAGTATTCCTGCCTCCACGTCGCCTCATGTCTGGAGGAATTTCTAATTATCCAAGCAGGTATTCCCAAGATCTCAGTGTGATTGGGAACAGCTTTAGCACTTGTGTGCAAGGTGAAGGGGAGGCTACATGTGTACATGTGAGTACACGGAGAGGCTGCAGAGTCATAATCACCAGAACAGCGCAATAGAGGTCTTACAGAGTGCACGTACACACACTTTAAATCTTCTGCCACAAAGGAGGGTGAGAGCACGTTGGCAAGGTTATATGATAAATGTGGACCATACATCTGGTTAGCCTCTGTATCAAAGTGCTTAATGGTTTCATTGTTTTACTGTATTACAGGGCAACAGTGACGTGGACTCAGATGTATGAGCAACAAATAACAGTCACATGGGGCCTTTTTCCTTGGTTGAGCCTCAGTTCATCATTGGGTAATCTGACAGAAACCGCTGACCTCAGTGTAATGAAAGGATCAATCGTGGAACTGTGCTTTCAAAAGGGCGTGAGGGCAGAGCAATGCTGACATGAAGCTTGACTCTGGCTGCCTATATTTCACAAAGGGGCTCTCTCTTCTAGACATCACAGGTATTAACAGTTCCACCCTTTTGCATTTTGAAAGACAAAACAAAGGCAAAAGTACAAGTGCAATACAGGAAGAGACGTCATCACCTGCATTCGAATAATGAAAAGAATTAGACTCACTCGATGAGTTCATTTGTTATTGTTACACCTGATCATTGATGGTGTTTGCAGCAATATATTTGCATGTCTTTTGCAAAAGGCTGTTTTTCTGTGCAGAACGGGATTGATGAGTTTCACTGTAGGTTCAGTGCATTTGACCCCGCTCATTGAAATCAAGTAGTTTGTTTGGGACACATTGTCATTAATGGCCAAACATAAAAACTCACATGCATTGACACAGCTGGCTGTTTTATGAGGGCAACACAGAGGTAAACTGAACAGATCAACAAAGAGACTGGGATCTGTAGCCTGCTGGTCAAACAATGCCAGATGCTGCCCTGGCTTCCTGTATTATTTCTCATATCATTTATTAACTTCACTCATGGTCTACACTAAGGTTTTCCAGAAGTTTTACTTTCCATTAGTGTGTTGTATCCACCTCATCATTAGCCAGATGTCATCCTAGCCAGCCAATCATTTTTAGACTTTTGAACCCTGGAGTCATGGAGCTGGAAGGCCATTGAAATGAATCTCACCTATCAGAGATGAGTCCAAATGGTCCCAGAAAAAAGTCAAGCGCCATTTAGCCTCTGTAATGCCCTAACATGTGCTGTTTGGAGGGACTTCAGCTGTGCTCAAAACTGAGGACATTGCATCGCTGTCCTGTTGCTGCTGATGTAACAAGTGACCGCTGGCCAGGCTGTTACATAAGCTCTGGAGCCACATGAAAAATCCAAATTGGAAATGAAAATCAGTGAAAATCTCTCTGGTCACTTCCACAGAACTGTACAGCTCCTCCTAACACAGGCTACCAGCCAAGCACATCACAACAGCTCTGCACAATCCGTCTCTCCCTCTCACTCAGTATGACTGCCATATGGAGGAACCGCAAATCAACTGCTGGGGGAATATATGTGTGCGTATTCAAATTGTTAACATATTAACATGTGATATCTGCCGGGTAGATGCTACTGCCATATGTGAAGTATAGATTCAGATAATCTCAAAACAGCCCCAAAGTGACTTTTTTTGTCTTAACATCTTGTGCGGTAATGATCAACATAACAAAAAATAAACAACAGTGAGACTACAAAAGTTGCGTTGTTGAAATTCTCCCTCTGTGACAAAAACAACAATTTACTCCCAATCACAAAGTCAGTGTGTGTCTCCATGGACCAAGTTGATGACACTCACAATAGCTTATATGATTGAGATCATAAAAATGAAAGCCAACTCTCCTGGAAAACGGCCAGGAATTCCAAACATCTTGAATCCAGTGAGTCAGAGAGCTCAGCGTCATGCACTCATTCAACCCCCTCACTCTCCAAACTCTGAGATCTACAGGAACTTTACTCCACATGGCTGAGTGGGACACTTGAAGAGTCATGCTTAATGTGATGACCTGCTGAGATATCTGTATGGGAAGGCACTAATAATTGTTACTACTTGTCAATCAAATTACAAAAGCCAAGTAGGCAGTTAAGCGGCCACTTGACAGTTGTTAACCTTTTGTAAAGCTGTAGTTGTGACGTTAGCACTGTCTTTGTTGCTCCGTAACCCCATAGATTTTTCCATGATTCAGTCAACGGAGTAATGTTCATAGGTCACAGGTCCAGTTGGTGCCATGAATTTTGACTGTGTGATCATTTGCTGTCAAACCATACATGGAGCTAAAGTCTGATAGTGATCATCCCCATTTTATAATACAGAGTGAACACAACACTGTGACTCAGAAGGGGTTAAAATAATGCCAAAATGTATCATCTCTATTCATTTTCTAATGGACACAAGTGAATCAGAAAGCATTGTGGGATTCCTGACTACACATTACTGGCCTGTGATGCAGAAAAAGTGAGTTAATGAAAAACTTGGATGGCAACTTAATGTAAAAGTGAGAGATGCCTGCTCTGGGATGAATTACAATAACACATTGTGAGATCACCACTTTGTGTCTCTTGCCTACAAGAGTACAGATTCTGTCTGGCACAAACTCACATTGCTGGAGAGAGTGATCGGCAGCATATTTAGACAATCTCTGCTAACAAGCAAGCTACTCTACTGCTTTCAAAGCTCTGATACAATGGCACCAACAAGCAACAAGTGGCAGAGGCAACACTTCCAGATGTTTCTCAGTATTAGACTCCATTTCATTTCAGTTTTACAGTTTGCCAAACAAGTAGCTGTGTCTTTTTCATCACTCAAGTAACATTCGGATCAAAACAGCAGCACCATAACACAATGACAACTTTCCCTCCCATAGTAAAACCATGACCATCTCTTTACAGCCAAGGATACTCTCATGCACATAATCCTGCTCTCACAAACGTGATTTACAATATATTGAATGTACGGTATATGACATTCTTCTGACAGCAACAAAACACTTGAAAGTCAAGCATTGTAAACAACATAATCACTGATGAAATCTCATGCAGTGCTGCTGGATAAGTTTCCCTTCACACTGCCAAATGGATATGAGTCTACTTACATGAGCACACACTGATATGCTTGCTGCACTGAATGGTGTTGTATAACCTAAAGCACGGATCGAGAAATTCTCAGATCATAACGAAGCCCATTCAGCATTAAAATAAAGGGATAGCAGAGGGCAGAATAAATTTCCAAGCCAGGCAATGTAACCACAAACAGATGGGTCCTCAACGAACTGAACTTAATTGATGGAGGAATGGAAATAATTTCAGCCTCACCAATCAGTGGTAATAGTGGCTAGTTCTCCCTTGACACCCCTGCTGTAATTAAATAGTACTGGGGGTGTACACTAGAAATCCTTGCTTGGTTAATTCTGATGCAAGTTCAGACTTTTTGACTTTGACTTACCTCTGAATCGTACCACATGACCTGAACCTATAATTGTGGTGAGCAGGCTGTAATTGTAGATTAAATGATTGTGTGCTTTTCTCCACCAGGGCAAAGTAATTAAGGTAAGTAGCTATACTTTCTGCATATCAGTGAGACCTCTAATTCACTTTGTATTTTTTCGTTTTTTCTTTTTTTTTTCAAATAAATGCTCTCAACCCCTTTTTCATTCACTTATTCACCTGTAAATTAACATACAGGAACAAAATTGTGAACCTGGAGCAGCATGAAAGAATGGAGACAGCATGTGTAAATGGTGACATGCTCCTGATTCACACAGACAGAAAGCTAGAAGGGCTGGTTGGAGGCATTTCCCCAGGAAACAGCCAGCGTGGACCAAGTTGGCATGCGTTGCCCCTTGACATTCCCTCACTGCAAGGGATTAAATCTCAGCACCTTCTAACTTCCTTTCCTTATGTTGCTGAGCATTCATGAAACCTCCTGATAGAAGTCTTCATTAAGACACATACAGTTTACTGCTTTACTCACTGACAAAACACAGTGAAGAAAAAATTGAAAATACAGTAGAAAACATCTGAAATTAATCCCATGTGTTCCATTCAGGCAATCTTTTTTTTGCCTGGAGAGGGAGACTGGTAGACAGAGACAGAGGAAGGAAGCGTCAGTCTGTTGGATGCCAGTCAGGAGCTGAAGACCGCATCAAACTGAATGCTCACCAGAAGCTGTTTTACACATTCTGGAGTCCACTTGGTTCTGTTAATGCTGCTGGAAACAGCTCAGTACACACACAGTGAGAGAGCAGCAATCAGTCATCACCCCAGGCAGTAAACAGACCAAACTGCCACTGCATGTTTATGAAAGTGACTGTGAGTGTACAGCCACCTCATTATTTGTATCGTGACCACAATAAAGTAGGTGGTGTATGACAGAAACAGTAAATTATTCTGCAGTTTAGAACAATGGCAAAATGAAATATGGTGCAGTTTACTGTGAGAGAATTTGAATCTCTTGAAAACAACTGGAGAAATTGTTGAATAAAATGCCCTTAAGCTTGCAGTTGGCAGTATCCCCTCTCTGTTAAATAGCAGAAAATGGGGCGGGGGTGCATGCTGGGAAACGCACTCTTGCCCACCACTGCAGAGAGGTTCAGTTGAGGCCAATTCTGCTTTTGTTTTGGGCCTAATTGAACACAACTGTTTATTGCACTAGTAAGGCCTATGGGGATGGGATTAGGGTTCGGGGGGGTGGGTACCATCAGCATATTTGTATGGTTTACACCCTCTTTCTGAAGCTGCCTGCTAGCCAGAAAAGAGGTTTGTCTCAATACTATTTGGGGACATGCGTTAGTATTGATGAGCAGAGAGAAAAACGGGGGGGGCATGGTCTGCAACAAGTTTCTTTAAGATTGTCTTTTCGTCCTAACTTTGGATATGGACTTTGAACTTATTAAATTAACCCCGGAAAGTCAGGGTTAAATGAAAACCCCTAAAAGCTGGTTTATTGCTGACATTTCACTGCTGTACCTGACTGCTGAGCCACAGATTAATCCCATTTGAATAGACACATGTTCATTTGGGGATTAGATCATTGTGCATTTGGCTAATTAGAGCAATTACTGCCTGAATCAAACTGTGCTCCAAGCTCCCTTTACTGGTATTAAGTGAATGGACTTAATTTATACCTTATATTATCTGCTACTACGTAAATATATAACACAGTCTGAAAGTTGAATATAGTGACTGAAGTATCCAAATAAAATGAGATGTAAAACTCAAAGCAGGTGGGGGTCTAAGGGATCAGGTTTCATCACATGTGAATCTGTGGAATAATGAGTTTTCCTTTAGGGACTGTTGACATTAACACTTGAAAAAAAGAAATCCAAAAAGAGTATTACAATGAAATGCATTGTAGTCTGCAATGGACATCACTGATTGTATTGCATCATCTAAAGGAGGGATCAACCTCACTGAAATTAAAAATAAAGCACTTACAGATGGAGAAGCTTGTGTAAACACACTGTGTGCTCAAAAGAATGCAGAGGAGACATTTTTAAGACTTCTACAAGACTAAATGACATAAAGGAAGCACTAAGGAAGGAAATCAAGATAGAGAAAGTCTTTTTGTATTTATTTGGAAACTTTTTGTTGCTCTCTTGTTCCAGAAACTGCATACCTCCATCATTATCTATAGTGCATATGGTGATCAAGCAGCCAGTGAGCTGAGAGGAGAGAGATGCCTTTCATTAAAACATCAAAGAGTGTGTATCACTTCCCAACTTGAGCGCTTCACTGAGCCACTTGATGCATTGCATGCCTTATTAGATGGGTTCAAGCTAATCCAACTGTAACCAATTGTGTGTTATTGTTCACGCTAATTACTCCGTCAGAGGAGGTCGGCCTCTACTGCGCTCGCTTCAGGTACACATCAGGAAGTCAGAGGTCACGGGCGACCAGGGTTGAAACTTCTCGCTCAAATACCCACCTTCACCCCCACCCTGCCTCACCCGATCACCCTCCCTTCACTCAGCAGCTTGACCCATATTCCCTATACCCTCACAGCCTGGGAAAGATTAATCTGCAATAATGGGAAAATAGGGTTGTCATTGGAGATTTAAGTTAATACGCATACATCCGCTCCCCGTCGTGGCTCTGTGACCTGTGCATGTGGCCCCGTTAGTTGAGAGCTCAGGTATGCAGGGAATGCCATCGCAGCAGAGTCAGACAGACGCTGCAGAAAGCTGCAAGCAAGAGGAATCACAGGTTAGGAGGTGAGGACTGCACTTCACGCCCAGATGAATGTTTGTTCAACCTGGGATCATTTACGAAGGAAGCCCAAGCTAGAGGAGATGGTTATACCTCAATCATCTCTATCTCCGACTAGATGAACTTTTCTCCTTCAGCCTCCAGGACAAAAGACAGTTGTATGTAATGATGTGGAAGAATCTAGTCTAGTAAAGAATCCCATCCCTACCCTCCTGTGGCGAAGGATTAGCCTGCAGTTATCTCTGTATATTGTCTGTCTTTAACCCTGATTTGTTTGCTGCCTGGACCATAAGAAAAAGTGAGAGGCCTCCTGATTTCACATATAATAATCTCATTTCACAGCCTCTGGCACAGGGTCAGAACAGAGGAGAAGCACAGAGAGTTCTGAAAGCTGGAGGTCCAATCACATGGTGCTGTGTGTGTGTGTGTGTGCGTGTGTGTCCTATCCTCTGTTCAGGCACTAGGATAGCCTATATGAGATTCCTTGTAATAAAATTACATAAAATTTACAGTAACATTCAAAACCCGGAGGGGCATGTGTATTTGCAACACAGTACAGCCAGATCAGCACCTCACATTGCCAGCAATCATTAGAAGTTCTTACTCAGGGCATGCAGAACTTGAGGACATCATTTAGCTCACCCGCTTGGACAAATGAGGAGTTCTCAGGGTCAACTGTAGCACTTAAAGATCAGAGGGGAGACCCTTGAAGCAACTATTCAGTGCTACATTCCTGAAACTCACACACAGTCTACTTGCTTTTTCATCTACAAGCTGCACACATCTGCAGCATATAGTGTGTTACAGTACTTGGAACAGGGATGTGGAATTGGTATGCATTTTTTCATTTAAACTCAATAACCTTACTCTGCATTCTTTGCTGTTTTGTTTACAAATTTGTGCACACGTGCGTTGTAGCAGCAGTGGTTGCATCACATGTAGTGGTACTAGTGGTGAGGTATGTTTTATGTCAGTGTTAAAAAGGTTAGCAGGGTGGCAGTGTAGCTATGCATATAAGCCAGTAGGTGACATTCAGCTCCTCAAAGTGTAACTCCAAATCTGGATTTTAACTAAAGATAAGCTATGAGGTGAGTGCAAGTAAAATTTACTCATGCCAACAGACAACAGCTAACATGTTAAGGAAAGGCTCAGCATTCTTCCTCTTCTCAATAACACACATCTAGCATAGGGTGACCATATTTTGATTTCCAAAAAATAGGACGCTCGGCTCCAGCTCGGGATACTTACATGATACTTGAAATTAACACAAATATGCCTCATGTATATATATATATATATATACAGCTATACAACAAAATAACATCTCTCCATAACCAGACACACAAATTCAGATAGGCTTCTCAGCAGTTATTAATGGTACAATAATAAAACAAAAATAAAATAAGATAAGCCCTCTGGAATTAAATAATGACAGAAACACTATTGTATTACAAAATCAACCTATTAGAAAAGTCCAGCCAGTCTTGAAACTGTGCCACTACAGTTTAAACTCAGACTTTGTTTTGCATGATCTACCAAGTGAGCTATCAAGGCACACACTTCAATAGTTTGTAATGAGAGGCGATGCTGCCCCAACATTTGCTCACACACAACAAAATATAATAGTCTGTGCAAAGCGCCATCAATTTAAATACATGCTTAACGTTCCTGAGAAAAACAATGAAAACCGAACATATACATGACTTCATAACCCCCCCCCCC
>OMNW01014347.1:34219-46786 GCA_900303245.1 Selene dorsalis
CCCCCAGACACCCCAGACAGGACGTGAAAAGTGGACATATCTCGGCAAAAGAGGACGTTTGGTCATCCTAAGCATCATCATGTCCTCTCCAGAGAATGTAAACACACTTACAGGGGGGCCTGGTAAAAGACAAATGATTAATGTTATGGTGTTGGTGTCAGTAGGTGAAATGTATCACTGAGCAAAACATTAAATCCTATGTGAAAGGCAGCAGCAGCAACCACACACTTAACAGCCACTTTGTCAGGTTTGGAGGACAGACACAGTATGAAGGGCAGCTGCCACACATGCAGTCTAGTAAAACCTGCCTAACATTAGATTTACAGTGTGACACATAACAGCCTGCAATTGTGGCTTTATTCATATACAAGTCGAGGTGACTTGTAATGATCTCTGCCCTTGGACCCCTGCTAATGCTTCTTCAAGCATGCTTTTAATGACACATACCTCATGCCATGCTGTACATACCTCTGTAATGTATAGAAAACATAGCAAACACACAACAGCTGCTGCCAGTGCCTCTACTCTACATACATTATTGTATGTGCACTCCAGCCCACCCTTGGAAAATCCACAGCATACATGTGTGCACATACATTACTTTTAGGGCAGCCTCCAAGTCTCACACTTTGCTTTTACAAATTGCAAAAATGTCTGTTGCCATAATACACTTTGTAAGATAATCATGGTCGATGGGTGGATCAGTGTCATAAATCAGTTGAGTGTACAGTTTAAGTATGGGAGCTGGAGCATGCTGGTTTAAAGGAGAGCTATGGTATAGGCCCAGGGAGGTTTAAACACTCTTTTGTCTGGGATTGTAATCCTTCATATGACACAGTGCTTGCCAAAAAAATCTCACATTTTAATAAAGACAGGAATTCCTCTCCAGAGTGCAGGGCCAAGCCTGGATTGGGTGTGATGCTGGAGGAAAAACAATAATAAACACTAAGGGTAAGATTTGGTTGGGTTTAGAAAAAAAGAAATCCTTGTTAGATTTAGGTTAAGATCATGGTTTGGGTTATGAAAGGTTATGTTTAAATTTGGGCAGCAAAGTGGTTACAGTCAAAATGATTAATTGTTTAATATTTGAGACTTTTGTTGTTATGATTACAAGATAAAAAAACATGTAGTTCGAACAATCAAGGTCATGCTTAAAGGAATGGCAAAAAGGAAAACCCTCTATAGCAACTTTCTCTGACTTTGTCCTTCTTTCCTTTGCTCCTGCCATTGCTGCATGTGGAATTTGTCATTGTAACATAAATTTGATTTTGTTTTGGGGCACTTGCTGAAACCACTGATTTTGTTGTTCTTTTCGATAAGAAAGCATTGAAATGGTTGATTTCACCCATGAATAGTCTGTGAAATAAGCAATTACCTATAAAGGGGACAGACAGTCACTGACAACTATGACATAATAAGGAAAATATGGTCCTTATGGTCATTATATTACAGATTTGATACAGCATTTGAAGTGGCAAAACTACGCGACACAAAATAGACATTTTAGGGTTTATTCCGAACTTCCAAAGAAAATGTGTGGAATAATTTGTTTTTTCCAAGACGGCTATGACGTGAGTGAATAAGACATGTGTTGTTGAAACTTGAAGATCTTTATCTTGACAGAAATTGTTGCAAAATATCTTTCATGTGGTTTTTGTGGACAAGTTGAAACTTTTTGTTACGGTTGCACTATGTAACTATGACATCAGTTTTGTTAGATAGATGATTTTGACATCCAGTCCCTCTGGTATGCAGTTACTGCACTAAAACACTGACCTTACTGGCTAGGAGGTACAACTGGGGATCAAAAAAAAAAAAAAAAAAAACTATAGATATCCCGGGAATATTGGCTCATCTCTTCAATTCATCTGGAAGCTTTACAACAAGTTACAGCTCATTGTGAAGTCAGCCAACCTGCTATGTTAGTCTTTTGTTTTGCACTCACCACTGAAATATTTATATCATCAGAAACAGCAGGCAAATGTTTTCAGTGAAAAAGCACTAAAGAGCCACTGTGGGCTAAGCTACATGCAAAGTTGGCAACTAGCTGGTGAACACAGTGGGACATTTAGTTGCTAAAGAGCCAGGTATTTCCCTCAAGAATTAGTGGAGAACAAAACAGAACCAAAAGAGATTGCATGTTGAATTTACACTTACTAGGTCATGTAGTAAATGTTCAGACAGCAAATCTCTCTTGAAATCACAGTTTTCCCATCTCACGATTTTGCGCTGCCTGTGTTTAGTGTGCTGAAACTGTCACTCCTGTATCATCATGATGCTCTTAGCCTGGACTTCTTCAGCTTTTGGAATTACTTTCCTGACAGTAAATGTGCAGTACAGATGAAAAACCTGACCTCTATGGTAATCTTGAACATACTGGTTAACAATTTAAAATGACATTGGTGACAATGCAAAATACTGCTTTGTCACTAACATTTAGTTTGGACTGTAGCTGGGAAGCACAGGAAAGTCATGGGATCTTGCGTCTTTAGCTGTTCACAGCAACACTACTAACCTCCGACTAAGTGACTTTTTTTTTCTCCACATTCATTGCTGGTTCCACTGTTGTTCTTACATATATTTTCAAAGTCATGAAGGACATAAATTTTTTTAATAATTACAGTTAAAACTAACCCTCACGCTTCGCCATTGCTGTTTATAATGAAAAGCACAAAAAAAAGAAAAGAAATAGCTCTCTGTCAGGATCTTCCTCTGGCTAAACACATCAGGGAGCTCTGCGATTTGTGGTGCCTTTATTATTTTGAACAAAGCTGTTCTGAGGAGATGTCACAACTAGCCAATCACATACCAGCGTTTTTTCATTGATAAAGTAGTGACAGCCTCAGTTAGCCGGTAGTCATGAGGAAGTGAGCAAGAACAGCAGATTGTACAACCGAGGAAAGTGAAAATATTGTTGCCAGCTGGTTTCTAACACTGATTTATCAGGATGTTGACGTGGTGAAGAATGAAAGGGATTTGCTGGCTGAGGAATTTTTGGTCTCTGTTTTTTTTTGTGGGTTTAGCGGCTTTGAAGAAATGTCCTCTTATCCGAAGGCAAATGTGAGTCAGCTTTAATTTAAGGGGTGAGATTTTCTGTCAGCAGATCATGGCTGTGTTTTTAATGGGATTTCTAGTAAAATGCTGATGGAGGGCCTTTGTCCAACGGTCACCGTTTGCCTCAATCAGTATAATTTTAGTTATGGAAATTACCAGAGCTGGAAACATTTGCCTGTTCACAGTCTAGGTTTAACACTACAGCTCGGCCTTTTGCATCATCAACAATTCATCAAAACAAAAGCAACCCATTGACAAACTTTCCATGAGCCCCACGACCTTGTCCTTGACCCCAACCAAAATCCCATGACCCAAGGACCCCCTATCCATCGGGTCCATTAATCATACAAAATACCTTCATGCCTATTACGTGGGATCTCAAGCTTTTCACTAGAGGCATGCAGTACTAATGAACTTCCTTCTCAGTTAATTCCAATTCACTGTTTCTCCTCCTCAGCAATCCTGAGTTTTAAGTACAAAGCCTGGCAGGTATCAAGACTGAATTCTTGATAATTTGTGTGCACGGGTTAGTACTTAATACTCTCAATTTAAGAATGTATTTCTTTGCTCCCATTTCTCTTCATCTCAGCACACTGATGTGCCTTGACAAAAAACGTCTGTTTTACTTCTGGGGTCAATCCTCCTGTCCCTGGTGGCTTTGAGAATGGTTACTTTGCCTGCTTTCAAAATGATTTTGTTTAATGAATAAAAAAAAAAAATCACCAGCTTCCCACAGCAGTGACCTTATGGATTTAGCCCCTCATCCAGGAATCTCAAACACAAACAAATGTCCAATCTTTACTGGACAGGATATGAAGGATATCTGCCACAGTGACTGCAGACCATGTGCCAGTCAAACACGTGCGTGTGTGTGGGAAAGAGAGGGAGTGCATGCATGCACATGTAAGTACAATTGTGTGGTTTGGATTAGGAAACCCCGACGTGCTGATCTACAGGCTGCCTTGTGTTTTCTCAGGCTATTGGTTATTAAGGTAAGAATTTGTGCTTTGGTGACCCCTGATATCTGTGTTCAGGCTGACTGTATCCACTTAGCACCGCAGCACTACTGCTGAAAGCGATGCATGGCTGTGACTGAAGTAATTCCCAACTGGACTGGTCAGGAATTCTGTTAGATTAGCCCCCAATCCCCCTAAAGCATGTAGGCGTCAGTGGTACATCCCAATGGGAAAGAGGGTTTCATTGCTTTGTATGATATGTATACATTTGATATATGGCTCATGTCCCAGTCACCAGCCCCCTTGACTTACAAAAAGCCAGGATATTTTCTTCTTAACATTTAAAACCCAAACAAGCACATATACAATACGCTCCCATGTCCAGGCGTGTGAAATCACTCATGAAAAGTTGGACTGCAAATTTGCTGGGTGTGACCACAACTGATTTGCCATCCCTATCATATTATTAGACTGACAAGCCTACCAAAAGAAAAAAGAAAACACACTTTAAATCAAACTAGACACTAATTCATGCACACAAAGACAAATTCAAGCTCCAATAGCCTTGAAAATAAACCTTTACTAGGAGAAAAAGAAAACTGTTTCACATCTGTGAATGACTACTACTTTGCACATTCTCCCAAATGTGCACAGTTTGTGTTTCATTCACAGTCAAAAGAAATACTTTTGCAGAAGTACATTTGTCAGCAAATTAGGGTCACATGGTATCACTCACTTTCTGTTCTCGGCCTATAAGCCATGCCTGTTGCTGTCTGTGGATGTGAGAGGCAAAGATTTAAACATATGGTTTGTTCCCCCGTCTGTCTTTGAACATAAAGAGAATAAGGAAACCTCAGTAATCTGAATACCATACAACCACACCAGCACTGCTCTGGGCTTTTGACTGGCACACAGCAAACCAGTGAGAGCTGTGGAGAGTTTCTTTTGTTTTTTTTCCTCATAACATATCTCCAAATATGTGTATTTTTACTTTCATTTGACTATTTATCAATCCATGCTGAACTCTTTTCTCTCTCTTGCGTTTCTACAAATACAAAGTTCAAAAGAGCCTGCAATTTTTGCTAAACCACAACCACCATGGTCACGAGGGTCCATTATTAGACTATAGCTGCTGAATTATATTGCTGTAGAAAACTGAATATATATCCAAAGTTTGCTAACATTAACCACAATGGGCTACTTCCAACCAGACCCAGTAATACTGTAGCTGCAAAACCCTTGAGTGTGTTTTATTGCTTATGAATTCAACTTTCCACTTGTAGGGGGAAGACTGTGTTATTTTTTCTTTCAGAATTTACATAGTTTTATTTGGATTGTAATAAAACCAAGAGCCTCGTAAGCATTTAGGCATGCCAATATAAGACTGCTATCACCTAAGGAGGAAAGTAGAGCGCAGGTTGGATGTCTGTGTGCAGTCCTCACATAGACGAATGACAGCTAGCACCAATCTTCTGTATGAAAAAACACCCCTTCCTTTCCCCTCTCTGACCATTAAATGCGACCAGATCACCGCACGTGTTTCCGTCTCCTTGCAGGTCTTTGTTTATCTACCCATGAATCCTGGCGGCCCGGCGTTGGGGGTGCAGGAAAGGATGCAGACTGGAAGCTGTGAGAGTAGAATATCATTAGCCATAAAGCAGATCTTCACTCTGCATCCCTGCATATAACTCAACATATGGTCAGCCCTGCCTTTTCTGTACAGAGCCAGCTGCATTTGACTGAGCGAGCTCTTAGATCAAATGTTTATTTTGGACTGGACGTCTTCCCTTAAGAAACTACATGAACAAGACACCCCGAATCTGAACGGAGAGGCGGATACTCTTGTCAGGTTCTGACACCCCACCTGGTAAAACAGAGGAAATGGTTTCAGAGCATGTATGTGTGTGTGTCCAAAGCACCCATATACACACGCACTTATGTACATCCAAAATCACACAACATACACATGCATATACGTTTGTGGCAGTAATATAATACTGTGGGCTGAGTGGCTTTGAAAGAGCAGCAGTTCACAGTCACCTGAAGAGTAGAACTGAGGCTGAACATGTAGAGTAAGACATAATTGAATACTAATGTAATACTAATGTTTTTTCTGCAGAAATACAGTATGTTTGCAAATGGTTTGCCAAATATACAACGTAAATCATGTCTTGATGTTGCTGTATTCCATCCAGCCTTAAATATTTATACAAATCTCCAAAATCACTGGCACTTCCACAGTGGTATTCATCTACTGCTCTCAGGACACTCCAGTAGCTTGTGTGCCGGCATTCTGTGGGCAGTTGTGGGCCTGACTTTCATTAGCCAGCTGTGGTTCAGTGGTAATGTGGATATGGAGAAGGCCCAGAACAGAAATGTGGAGCCAGTCCAGACCAGGACTGAGGCCAGTGTCTGTTTACTGGCCAGACACCACAGGTCAGAGAGGTAAACATCACCGGCAGCACCAGACAGAGCCACAAAACAGAGAGAAGTCGGTGACATGTGGAGTAAGGAGAGGGACAGCATGGGGAAAGGATGAAGAGTGTTTGTGGAAACACATGAGTGATACTCCTGCTGCAGAAGGGAGCGGAATCTGTTGGCCAAAGTGTTCGTGGTAGAAAAATGCTCTGCTGCAGTTTGCAGTGACATCATCATGGCAGATGAGCAGCTTCTGTAAGTTATTAGTGATTTATGATGAGTGATTTAACACATTTAATTATCTGTAAGCCGACATACCACAATTATACCGCACCTAACATGTTGCTGGAGTGCTGCTGAAAGCAGAAGACATTTATAAATCGAAATTATTTACCATGTTGAGTTGTCTTGAGTTGTCTTTGTTTTGTTTGCAGTAATGTGCTCTCCAACTCTTCAAACCTCTCCCACATCAGCTACAATACCCAACCCACTCATTGGAGACTCATTGAATTCTCTGCTGCAGCTTAGCTGTGTTTATCCATTAGACCACATATTTCTAATCCAGAGCTATTATCTTCTCTTCGCAGTTCCATTAACATCTTGGAAAGAACTCAAACCACTTTGGTCATATCTGCATGCGAGCTTTAGCCAAATTTCAAACTTAACGCCAAATGTCCTGGTAACATCCACTGTCTTCCCATGAATCTGTTTCCAAGTCTTTGGCGTCATATCAGACCTTGCACTGTGCGCATCGCATGGCTGTGTTTATTGCCTGTGGTTTGACATCGATAGAAAAATGGCCTCCTGTGAGCCAAACACGTGGCCACCTGGCTCCAGTAAGCCTGGCCACAACATGGAGGCATACACACGTGCATACACACACATTGACAGAAGCTTGTCCAATTAGACAGACTTAATAGCAGTGGTGACAGCAGCAGAATAGGACAGAAGACAGCTAGGGCTCAGATCAGGGATGATCAGCTGAGATGAGTCTGGGACTCTGGCCAGTAACACTGAAGGAGAGTTAGAGCTGGAAGAGGGAGGGAACGACTTTAGAGAGAATGGTGATTAAGAGTTATTTACCTAATATCCCTAATAAACTTACACTGATGAGAATTGATGTTTCTTTTTTGGGTCTGTTAATGATTAAGAGGGGATTTTGGAGAGATACAATTTCAGGGAGGGCCAAATAGAAATGGGACAACAACAAAGTAAAATACAGATAGCAGATCAGAGTTGACTCTTGCTGCTTTGCTACTCTGGATGATGGTGGCGGTCCCATAACTCAACTTGTGCCTGGAGAAGCGGAGGGACGGGGAATGTTGAATACAGTAGGAAAGGTTGGGATGGGGGGTGAAAAATGTACACAGAGGAAAGACGAAAAGGAAGATTTACTGTTGTATTAAAGGGTTGTGGGAATATAACAGGGGAGGTGGGGATTTTTTTCTGCGGCTTTTTAAAAGCTCCCTGTGTCCTAAAACAAATCCTGTGCTTTTCAGATTGAGCTACAGCATGATCAGTGAGGAAGGACTTCCACACACCTGCAGAGCCCGCTGAGAGAGCTGAAGACCTAACAAGAAAAACAGGAAACCAAGAAAAAACAAATATGAGAGTGTGCATTAATGAACCCTGGGCCATAAGCAAACAGACAGACTGAAAAATATTTCATATAAATGTAAATTTTAGTTTTTAAATGAAGGAAAGCAACTGTCTCTAGTTTTGATTTAGAGCTCACTAAAATATAGTCAAACTTGATGCACTGATGATGGTCAACTATGATTTTACATGGTCAAGAACAGTCTGTTAAACTCAATTCTACATGATTTTTAATCAGAACAGCAGATTTGATCATGATTTAGGTATAAGCACATACTTGTACTTATGCACACATTTTATGTAGTACATATTTTGTTTATGTTGTAGAAGACAAGTTAAGACCAGTTTTCTTGCCCACTTCCTAATTAAGAGAATTAATCATATATAACTGCATGGTCTTTTTGTTACTTTACCTGAACCATGCCAAGGCAAATCACTTTTCCCACATACAGGGAGATCCAAATTTAACATAAAAAGTCATTCATCATGAAGATGTTGACTTTTTTTTTCCCATATACATACAGTAATTAGGGAGAGATCACATCACCCAGATTGCTCTACTACCTAAACTGCACAACCAGCTGGAATACAGAGACTTATTTGCATCTCCTGCATCACTTGCATTCACTAAGGGGAAAGTTGTTAATACTATTTTATTTATAGGACAATACCACTGTTTATAAAATGTTTGATTCTTTCATTCTGTGGGCAAAATCCTCACACCTGCTGATACTACATTTCATACCTGATATGTTGGGGCATAACGAGGAAGAATATCACAGAGGTTATGGACAAAGGATATGTTTCTGTATTTAAACATTAAGGGGGGAAATCAAAGCAGACAAAAGCAATGAGTGTGTGTGTGTGAGAGAGAGAGAGAGAGAAAGGTCTGAATAATACATCTGAAATCTCTGAATTATTTACAAGGTGGAGGGTGTTGGCACAGGTGGCAGAGGGTGAAGAGAAATGAGGCAAAGAGAAAGTACGAAATATGAGAGAAAGCGGGTGGGGGGCGGGAGAAAACAGGAATGGCTTTAATACCCAGAAGAAAACAGTGAGAGATGAATGTTTTCATCCTCTTCACAGCACCATCTGAAAGAAAGGCCTGCTCTACTCAGGGTTCCCCTCCTGCCCTTCCTCTCCACCCTACAACCATTCAGCAAGTTCTCCCCTGGGTGTGGGGCTAACAGGAGGGGGCTGCTTTCACCTCAGAACCCTTACACACACAGGGACACACACACACACGCACACATCTGCTTAAAAAACAGCATTAAAGCAATAGCGACGGATTGAGTGTGTGTGTGTCTGTGTGCATGTGTGTGCATGCGTGTGCATGTGTTTGGGGTGCAAGAGTATTCAAATCCTTTCTGCTGTGACAAGGTCTGTTAGAGTTCATGCTCTGAGTGCCACAGCCAAAGACAACACACACACTAAAAATGGAAGTCAGAGATCAGTCATCTGATGGGCAGGTGGGGGGGGGGTGAAAGATATCTGATGGAGTAGAGACTGGGAATAGGGACCAGAAAAGGATCTTTGTTGTGGCTTGTATAAGCCGCGTTTCATTCAAAATGACTCGTTCAACATTTAGTTAAACTCTTAAAAAGTGATATACGCTTTTACGAGCTCTGTGATGACAGTGGGACATGACAGTGGAGGTTATCTCTGTCTCTGTTGTGCTGCTGTGGTAATCATAGCCTGTACTTGTTTCACCTCTACGACTTTAATTAGTTAGCCTGGGAATTTTATTGGCCTGCTGTTGTGTCCTTATGCTGTACATGATCAGAAGGGCAGACACACGGACAGACACACATGTCTGCTGAACAGACCTCAGAGGTCTACCGCCTTGTTTTTAGCTCCTGCCTTTAATAACTTCAGCAGATCACTATAACAGAACATATTGTTCACACACTCACGCACACACACTCTCTCTCTCTCTCTCTCTCTCTCTCTCTCTCTCTCTCTCCCCCTCACACTGTGTATGAAATTTCCAGGAGGGATTTTTAACCTCGTCCATCCCCACTTCTAGCACCCCACACCCACCCCCCGTCCATATGTCTGGGCACCAGAGCTCAAAGTGTGCACGCGCCTCATGCTGCACACACTCATATACATGTCCTGGGAAAATGTACACGTGCCTGACTCACATTTGGGTCATGCGAGTCAGACATGTGAAGCCCCTCTGGTACCACAGCAGAGAAGGAATAAAGAGGAATCACAGCGTGCACGCGCACGCGCACACACACACACACACGCACGCACTTATGAGTCGGAGACAGAAGAAAAACTCCAAGATAAAAAAGGTGAGAGAAAGTAGCATCTAGAAACTGATGTGTGATGTGTGGAGACAAGAACACAATCCACACAACAAATGCATACATGCATAACACAAACTTTTCATGCTACGGTCATATTGAAAGTCATTTGTTTTCCCTGTTACATCTGGAGAATGGGGATTTAAACTGCCGTAACTAGTCCCACAACAACTGTTAAACGTAAACATGTTGCCTGTACAGTGTCTGCACAGCAACAACTCTTTGCTCACATGTAATCTCACGACACGGGCAATTACCAATAAGCCCCACTTTTTGACAAGCTATTCATTATAATTATGCACTCCGCCATACGTCAGTGTGGCCATACAAAGCAACACACTTCACATCAGTGGGTGAAAGACAGACAGCAGGCAGAGAAATGGCAATCATACAAATATATGCAAAGAGGGAAAACAAAAAAAAAAAACAACCCCAAAATTAAACTACAAAAATATTTAGGAAATTGCAAAGGTGCAGATTGATGCAAAAACATCAGGCAAAATACGTCTCTCGGGATATTTCTGAATGCCCACTATATATACATGATCAAATTACCTCTTTTGCTGAGATGCTGAGCGTGATCAGAACCCACTGGGTCAATAACATCTACACACATGATCAAACATGTGACTTTCCTCATTAAGACCAGATCAAGTCTTGGTCAAGAAGTTGCATTCCCACATGCATGCGCACACGCCATCATCCATCCTCTTTGCTGCTGCGACCGGGGGGGAGGAGAGTGGGGAGAGCGACTGAGAAAAAAACAGAGGGGCCTGTGTTTACACTGGCAGGGTGAGCAGCTTGTGTGAGCCCCATGGAAATGACCAGCTCACATCTAATGGAGAGAAAGCTCCACCATGACTGACAGGGCCTGCTAGGCTTTGAGGGTCTGCACAATCAGCGCAGCCTGTTTCCCAGCGTGCTTCACTCCTCAGGGCAGGCGCACCAAACTAAACAAATAGGGGTGATTAAAAAGGAAAATGGTTGCCATACCAGAAACATGGCAGGAGATTGTTCACTGAGGTGGGGGTGAGGGTTTGTGTGGCGCAGAAAAGCTGGACACCCCATCATTTGTTTGGCAACTTGCTGGACATTATATTTCTGACTGTAGTGGACTGGCAGGAGCGCCAAGGACATCCCAGTGGTGTCGTTTCTGAGACTGCCTCCACTGACGATGTGCAGTATCCCATCTCCGGAGAGGAGAAGGGATCTACAAATAATCAGCACACATTTCCTTCCATGTTGCGCTGATATGTTTCCACCATGTGCTCCAAGCCATTTTCTCTATCTAATGGCATTCAAAAGGAAAATAACAAACCAGTGCAGGGCCCCAGTGGTCTCAGAGTGGACCACAAATACGGCACTGATCTTCTTTTAAGATGTGCGTAAATTTTTAAGAGGCGCTTTCATCGTAAAGCCTAGCATTACCATTCATTTCACAATACCATCTGCCTTCTGGGAAGAGAATGGATGAGTTGTATTGGTATTTGGATCTCCATCAACAGGCCTAGACTCCATTGATTCAGATAATTACATTAGATGGCTCTAGTCCCTTTGACAGCAACTTTATGGTTATAGATGGGTTCATGGAGCCGCGGCATGTCAAAGCAGAGAGACCAGCTGGAGAGAAAGAAGGTTGAGGATGGGAGAAATGAATGAGTGAATGGATTGATAGACCAGCAGAGTAACGCAAGGCTTATCTCATCCATAAAAGTCAAAGAACACACACACACACACACACACACACACACACACACACATTCCTGTATGGGCATCATAGTGAACTCCGGGTAAGTGTGCAAGTGTGAGGTGAGGACTTTTTCATGGGCGCCATTTTGGATTAGTGTGTAGCTAGACTTTTTGACTTTTTGTCACTTTTCAAGTCTTTGAAAGGAAATTAGCTAAAGTTCAAAGCCATGTAAAGTCAAATACAGCAGATGTCGTCAAAAGCGTCGGAACTTATCAGTTCCCGGTCCCTGTTCTGGTCCCTGTCTGGATCCCGGATCTGGTTCTGGTCCCGGCCCCGGCCCCGGTTCCGGTTCCCGGTCCCGATCCCGGTCCCGGTTTGGGTCCCGATCCCGGTCCCGGTTCGGGTCCCGGTTCCGGTCCCGGTCCCGGTCCCGATCCCGGTCCAGGTCCCGGTTCGGGTTCGGGTCCCGGTCCCGGTCCCGGTTCCGGTTCGGGTTCCGGTTCTGGTCCCGATCTCGGTTCCGGTTCGGGTCCTGGTCCCG
>OMNW01014348.1:0-14801 GCA_900303245.1 Selene dorsalis
TCTCTGACCCATGGAGAGAGCTGGTTCCACAGTAAAGGAGCCCGATAACTAAAGGCTCTACCTCCCAGTCTGTTTTTAGAGATACTGGGAGTCACTAACAGACCTGCGTTCTGGGAGCGAAGTGCTCTGGTGGGACAGTATGGAGTGATAAGGTCTTTCAGATAGGATGGAGCACTGTCATTAAGAGTGTTATAGGTAAGTAGAAGGATTTTGAAGTCTATTCTATATCCTACTGGAAGCCAATGGAGTGAAGCTAGAATGGGAGAGATGTGCTCTCTCTTACTAAGTCCTGTCAATACCCTCGCTGCAGCATTCTGGACCAGCTGGAGACTCTTTAAAGAGTTTTTTGGACATCCTGACAAGAGGGAGTTACAGTAGTCCAGCCTAGAGGTGATAAATGTGTGGACTAGTTTCTCAGCATCACTCTGAGAGAGGATATTCCTGATCTTAGCTATACTGCGCAGGTGAAAGAAGGCAGTCCAAGTCACATGCTTTATGTGGGAGCTGAAGGAAAGATCCTGGTCAAAAATGACTCCAGTTGTGCTTGAGTTCAGGGTGATGCCATCAAGAGTAGCAATCTGATTGGAAAATGTGTCCCTGAGATGTTTAGGTCCAAACACAATGGCCTCTGTTTTGTCGGAGTTCAGTAGCAGGAAGTTAGAGGACATCCAGGATTTGATATCTTTGAAACAATCCTGCAGATTGGTGAGGTGGCTTCTGTCTTCTAGTTCTATTGATAAGTAGAGCTGAGTATCAACAGCATAGCAATGAAAGTTGATGGAGTGCTTCCGGATTATATGCCCCAACGGAAGCATGTAAAGAGCGAAGAGAACCGCCCCTAAAACTGAACCCTGTGGTACACCATACATAACTCTGCTGTACTGCTGTAATGACCATTATTGACATTAACGAATTGAAACCTGTCAGATAGGTAAGACTTAAACCATTTTAGTGCAGATCCTTTAATCCCAATTTCATGGTCCAATCTCTGCAGTAAAATGCTGTGACTGACGGTATCAAATGCAGCACTGAGGTCCAGAAGTACAAGTACAGAGATGAGACCTCTGTCAGAAGCTATAAGAGGATCGTTAGAGACTTTGACCAGTGCTGTTTCAGAGGAGGAGTATGCCCAGATGCTGTACCATTTTGAAGTTCAGTATGTGGAGTGGGCCTGTGAGCTTGATGTGACATGACATAACAGATGTTATGTTACAGTTGTTTTTAATTTTTTTGTCTGGGTGGACAGTAAAGTTTAATATAAAATGTGTTTTTTGGTAAAGGGCTAGTTACATGTGTAACATGTACATTTCCCAAATTTTTGAGGGATATGTTAAAAATGTTGGTGTCCTCATCACTGGCAAAGGTGACATTCAGTATTTTGGTACTCTCAGCAATTCATACTAAACTGTCGAAGGGCAATTTTCCTCACATTCTCTCGGTTGATGTAGATCAGTCTATTGTAGGGTTCTGGCTTCTTGCTTTGAATTTATATTGCGGCCCTATCTACCTAAAGGGGTTGTAACCAGGTGTTGTCCATGACGGAGTACATCTGTAAAGCTTTCCCTATGAAAGCTCCCACAGCCTGGGTTGTTTTCTTCCATTTCTCAGAGTATTGTTGACAGTCACAACTCTTGGCTATGCTAGGTTTGCCATTTCCATGGCCGGTGTTGTTAGCAACTCAGGGTGCAAATAGCTAACTAGCTAGCTACTTTCTTAAGAGTAGATTTCTTAGAGTTCTTAGAGTTGGTTGGCCAATAACCGGAGGGTTGGCGGTTCAGGTCTCGCTTTTGCTGTGTCCTTGGGTAAGACACCTTACCCACCTTGCCTTGTGTAAATTTGTATGAATATTTGGTGGTGGCTGGAGGGGTCGTTTGGCGCACATTGGCAGCCACACTTCTGTCAGACTGCCCGAGGGCCAGACGTAGCTTACTGTCACTGGTGTGAAAGTGGTATGAAGTGGTATGAAGGAATAATGGTTTGTGTTAAGTGCTTTGGGTACCATGAAAAGCACCATATAAATCCAAATCCAAGCCATTATTAAGTTGGTGGTACTCCTAACATATTTATCTAGTCCATGCCTCCCAGTCTGTTTGAAAAATACAAAATGTGCCCACATATCGGAGCATTGTTAATCACTATCTTGATGATTACGTCAGTTGGGTGGGACCACCATATACACCATATACAGATATTACAGTTGAAAATCTGGAAGGATACTTTAAGGACATTATTTTTAACTAGAATTTTATGCTGTTGCTGGAAAATCAGCAAACCATGCCATTCCATTGTAATCATTTATGGTCTGCTACTGCATCAATGCATGATCATCCACATACGCATCTCAATGCATTGATATATGATTAATTTCAGCACCCCTAGTCTATAGGCTTTTGTGACACCACTCACCACTGTGTGCTTTTAGGTTTCTACAATATCATCTTTGCTCAAAGTTTTTACAAAGCTTCAAAACAAAGCTAATTGTCATGCATGAAAGCCAAAATGATGTTGTTTTGTGTAGGGCAACAAGTTAATTAAGTATACCTTAAATCCTGTAAGGATTGCACTGGCTCATCAGTGAAATTCATACAGGTGAGGGACCTGGGGATATTGGAGGTGACCCTCGGTTTTATCAGTTTCTTACACCCCATAATTGGGCTCAAAAACTCAAATGGGAATGTCTGATGCTCTGGTAACCCAAATTCTCCTCAGCTGTAGGCTGAAGGCAGCTGTGATTTCATCTCTAAGTTGACCCTCAGACCATTCTGTGGAAAATGAAATTTTTCCAACAAGGTCAGTCTGTGCTAACTTGATCCGTGTATGGGTATAACAAAAACTGATGCTTGTAGTGAAAAACGCTAACATACAACAGTTATCATTTAGATAGACCTGCTATGACCAATGATGAAGTATGAACTTAATGAGGATTAGGGTTAATAATAACAGCAATGCTTCTGTGATAAAGTAATCTTCATCTTAGTTCAATCCTGATTTACACTCAACTTATCAACCTGTTCTCTTTTCCAGTTTGTCTAATGTTGGGTTGTTCGGTTATGCAACTATCAGGGTGCTTATTGAGCTCGATGGTAAACTCTCTCAAGACAGTATTAGATGTCTACAGCCTTTGCAGATAACATATATTGTTAAAGTAACATGTAACCTCAGTGGCATCTCAATTAAAATTTGGATTTAGACTGAACATTTATATTTAGCATTCTGACGTATTTTTTATGTACAGACATTATAATTCATATATAACATATTGCTTAACATTAATATTTTATTCAAATGAGCTAAATGTGAGAAAAATTAGCTAAACACCTAAAATACATCTGCTATAAATCTGCAAGTGATTTTTTTTTCATTTGCACCCCATAAATGACTTGTTAGCCACCATGAAGAGCTAACATGTTTCAGCACTCACCCTGCAGAACTATGTTCGGCAACAAACATGTTCTAAGGTCAGGTTGAATACTTCAGTGAATGACTCTACAATGGACGCCACATAAAGAACAGGTTGATTTGGTGCAGCAGACTGCAGGACAGCACTGACTCTCTGAATGTAATCTGTCCCGATAAAAAGCCCTTAGCTTTTTTGAATGATTGTGTTTATTGTATGGGGACAGAATCTGTTCCTCCATTTACACTCACAGCTCTCATACATAAGTTATCTGTATATGAGACTGTGAGATTGCTCAAGTAAACAGAGACAGTGTTTGTGGAGTTAATGATGTGCGTCATTGTGAGTCCAGGTTATGAATTGTTTATTAGCTTTACTTGGAGCTGTCACAAGTTTCGTTGGGAACTGGAAGAATTCCAAATCTGTGATAACTGTGCTACCCATGGTGATCCTCATTGGGGTCAGACTCAGTGGCAGGTGTGAGTGTAAAATCTTACTATAAAATTGCTTTTATGTTATCCCCTTAATTTCATGAAAAATGTTACATATGGCAATATTTATCCCCATATTTCATGTTACTGAATATATTTTAGAAACAGTGGCTCTCTAAATCAAGGGGTGAGATGTGGGAAAATTTTGGATCACAGTTGTTCCAGCTGTTTAAAAGAGCTATTGGTAAGTTTTGCTACTGTTACATCAAGGATGAACTGATTACTGTAGAATTTTGTGACTAAAGGTAAAAGGTCACTGTGACCTCATAAAACATGTTTTTGCCATTATCTATAGAATAAAATGACTTGCTGACATTTCACGTTCAACTCAGAAAGGAGAGGCTGTTACCATATTTAGTGCAATATTTAGTGTTTTATCACCCACTCTGCTCTGTCTGTGAGTGGCTGCAAAACAAAGGTCAGTACAGGCAGAACAGCGGGAGACCAACACCTGTACACACAGAGATACTGTCAGACACCTGACTTTACTGAGACTAATTCATCTAAACTCACATCTCCACTAACTGACAGGAAAACCACACTGACAGGCTGTATGCCCTTTATATCCTGTAGATCAGATTTTGACTTCCAAAATGAGTTTTTATCATTAAAACTCTACAGACACAGCCAACAGTAAATTATCACAAGACTGCATCTTTATGAAATGAGTAAGCTTTGCTAAGAAAGTGGGGCAAGGTCCTGACGTGGCTCTATTGTTGCTCTGGAGCCCTGAAAAGCAAACCAGTTCTTAGAAGGTTTTTTTTTGGTGATAATTTTTTTTAAATATATATTTATAAACACTTCAGTTGCTCTACCTTTCACCTCTCTGTCACTCATTGATTGTCTTTTCGTTCATCCATTCATTTGGATATGGTCTATCTAAGTCTGTCTTGAAGCAGCCTTGATTACATAACTGTAGTAGTGAAACGAATTAAGGCTAAATTTGGAGGTGGTGCTAGTTTAAGCCTGACTTTTCCACTCAAGCTTGACTTTCTTCAGCAGCAAGGCAGCCCTCAAAGGGCTTTACACAGCATCATAACAACATCCTCTGCTCTTAGATCATCACATCAACTGAGGAAAAACTCCCAAGAAAAAACAGGAGAAACCTCAGGGTGAGAGACAGAGGGATCCTTCACCCAGACGTGCAGTAGATGTTGTATACAGACTGGAAAACAGTGAAGTTTTGTCTAAGGAAAGGTTCATCATCTGAAACCATGAATGACCTCGGTATTTTTCGTGGAATAATACCAGCAAACTCAGTGGAGTCAGTTGGAATTGACAAAGGTTGACCATTAGCTTACTGGGTGAGATCCAGTGTCTGGGGTTCTATGTCATGTTATTGTGTTATTGTTCTCTCATGGCAGCCATGTGTTAAATAAGTATGTTGTATAATAATAGTGTTCAGTATTAATCATGTTATCACTTCATCAATGTGAAAGAGGGACAGAACATGGTGAACTCATCTAGTTACCATAGTTACCATAGAAACACAACAGAACTGTTGCGCAGAACAGATACTGAATTCTAAGTGCTAAATGTACACTCTATTCTTTTAATCCCTAAGAAATCCCATAATACAACAGGAAAAAGTAATACTATAATTGGGCACAATGTAGATAGATGATTGAAAGGTGTTATACAAATATAATTCTTATTATTATTATCAGTGGTAGTAGTAGTAGTAGCAACAGTAGTAGTCATAGTAGTAGTACATGAAAGTTTATTATTTACATGTCAACATAACAAGAGACTATTCACTTCCCAATGCCAGTTTTTCACATGTGACATTGACATTTAACATATCAATAGCTGAGCAGTTGTACATTTGTTGTCGTGGTAACCACCAATGCTGTATCCTCTTTTGTGCTTAGCTTGTATGAACGATGTGTGTTTTTAAAGGCACATGTTCTGATAGAAACTCCAGGCAGCTGCTGCTGCTGCCAGAATCAATCAATAACATCAGCAGTAGTGAAAAGCAATAATCAGCTCATCAGCTCCTAATGAAAACGCCTGCGCTGCCTTCAGCCCCATCAGCATCCATCTGTGCATCATACTGACAGCCAGCTAATGAGATATTAGTCAATGATCTGATTTCTTTGTCTATTAGCACTCATTTAATCCATCTCGATAACAGTTGGTGACCAGCCTGGGAGTCCTACAGCTGCAGCTACATTCATGTCCAGCCACAGATTTCTATGTTTTTAAAGGCCACTCAGGTAATCTTGATAGTTCATATAAAGTGAAATCACCCCACAAAACTTTGTTGAGTCTTCAGACAGAGCTGTGTGCCCTGGTATTGATCAGCTTCCAGACCGATATGTTGGCACTAGCTCAGGATGAGGATTTATGAGGAGCTGTGCAGATGGTGCTTCATCTCTGCAGAGGGGTGACCAGCAGAGACAAATCAAGTGTTTCAAGTTGAATACGAGATGCTCAGGTCACTTGTAGATGTATCTGGTCAAGGAGAGAATTCAGCGTTAACTGCAATGTGACATCTGAAATATTCAACAGTGTTCCTCTTATAGTTGATAAACCATGTACTCTGCCATCATCAACTTTTCTCCACAGCAGTGTTGGGCTGGTTTGTGTGGTTTGGTTTAGGCTTAACTTAAATTATACATAGCTAAAATCGCCCCGTTTGCCTGACTGAAGATGCGGAATATTTTAAATAAAGTTTGATTAGGGCAAGCTCAGACCAGGTCTGTTTGAGCCCCCACCACTGCCCCAGGTTCTTGTCTCATGCAGTAAACAGCACCGCAGAGGGCACTGTGATCAGTTTGAGCTGTCATTGATTTCACTCCACTGCAGTGAATTTAGCTGCTGTGTATCAGCCTGTCTGCTGGACTCGGTTCCCTCACTATTTCTCCAATAAGAAAAGTCCAAATCAGAGCATCTCTGAAATCACTTTAATCAAGATCCCTCTCCCTGTCCTCAGTGTAATCTGCCTGTGTGTGGCAGGTTCCTCTTCGTTCTGTCTGCACCTCCACATCTCTCCAACAGGCTATAGAAGCCACAATAGAAATAAAAACATACTAGCAAGCCTGTAATAAAGAGTTTGTTACTTCACCATCACTTGTGGACATCTTTCTGTCAGTTGGTGTAGATCAGACTTTACAGACAGACTCCAGCATCTGCTGAGCCAAGTCATTTACATAGAAATCCAGCAGCAGGTGAATCAACTGATCCCCCTAAAACTGACAGACACTATTATTAATTTGTTCTGTCCAACTGTACTTACAGTATGAGAATACTGAGGGTATATTTTCTGTCCCCATCTCTATTATTATATGAAAGTAGGCTTCCACATGAGCTTTACACTGCTTCATCAGAAGAGTATAATAAGACCAGACATGTCCTATAATACACATTCTACATCTTGGAGGCAACATCTTTCCACATACGGGTTTCCTTCACCTTTCAAACGGGGCAGAGCTCCATGGGAAACAGTAGGAGAGACACAGCCCGGGGGAGCAGGAGAATCGGGTCCATGGGGCTGTGCGCCGCGGACATCCACGAAAAAACAAGCATGTTGCATCAAATATGTGCTGCTATGGCATCGTGTTGGGCTGTGAGCACGCATAATCAACTTGCTGCTGATCAGCTGTGCACAGATTTTTTTCAGTGGCAGTTTATAATAAGCGGGATAATAAGCAAGTTGTTATAGAGAAATAAACCCTGACAAGATGAACAGAACGCAGACGGTTCGCGTCGGGGTTCTGTTCCTCCTGTCGCTATATGGGGCTAAAGAAATAAACTCTGAGGCACAGGAATTGCAATTAAAAATGTTCCATCGGCCACTGGCGGGTGTGGGTTTTTGTTTTACAGGCCAAACCCATTTTTTACCCACCATTGGCCTTTGGCGGGTGTTAATTTTACGCTACTGTTAGTCCTGTGCAGCAGCCTCCCAGCTGCAGTTGTTCAGAGCAAAGAGCGAAGCCTTTGTTTAAGCAGCACTTCAGGTTTTGGTTACAGCTTGAAACGTGTTAGGCAGCATTTAGTCTCCCATCTGGGACTGCCCAGCATCGCCTGAGCCTTTTAACAGCTCTAGCTCTGACTTGTTAGCCAGTCCAGACAGACAGAGCCATTAAACAGGAGGTTAATGGAGCTTCATGTGATCACATGCTCAGAGATGGCATTTCTGAGAAGAGAGATGGCTGACCTGAACTGGGCAGGGAGGTTGGCTGGTTGAGCAGCATTGAAATACAAGGTTGCAGACAACAGAAGGATGTGGCTGAAATATGAGCCTAAAGGTTTTACAGTAAGTGTTTTCCTGCTGTATATGAAACATCTACTACCAAACATATTTAAATAAATCAGTATCAGGATCAGGATATACTTTATTGTCCCCGAAGGGAAATTTGTCTTGGACAGCTACTGCTACATCAGCTGCATTTCATAACAAGTAACACACATGACAATCGTAAGTGACAACAGGAGACAATAAAGACAAACAAGGTCAACACATTATACGTGGAGAGGTACAATATTCGGTATAACATGGATTTATATTGCACCAACCGGCTGGATAAAAATTACCTGTTCAAATCAATTGCATTGTGAATATAAGTAATTGTTGGATTCTGTGAGTTGTGCTCATACTGACTGTTTCTGTCCTTTAGGATTATGTCCAATACCACACTCTGAGTAAATACAGGAAATTGTATTTTCTCTATGTAGTCAGACAGGAAGTGAGGGCGTCAGGGCAAGTGACTATCCTCTGAGGAGCCTGTACATCTGTCATATCAGTGTGTAATATCAGTGTGTGTAGAAAACAACCGTATGTGTAGAAAAAAAGCACTGTGTGAATATGTGGGATGGGAGATATAACAGGTGGTGTGAAATGCTATTCATGTTTCTACTCACAAAGGTTGTAATGACCGTTACAGAGCTACGACTGTAGATGCTGTCAAGTCTGGTCAAGGTTCACCCCTCACTCCACTGCAGCCTCCGTGCTGTCCCCCATGTATGTCAGAGAGAGAAACTGCAGCCTGACACCAAAACATGTCACATATAGGACTAATATCCAGTTACCATTGCCGCCCTTTCCCTCTAATCATAGAATAGTCAAAGTAGTTAACCAAATTTGTCCAGTCCTGTTGTTTGAAGACTCTCATGAATAAAGCCCCAGTATAGGGATGAAGTGTTATACTACAGTTAATATTCCAGCAGTCCAAGATGAGACAGTTTCGTAAAAAAGCCAGATGACAACACAAGGTGTCAATCGCTGTATCTATCATCTATCTATCATCATCAGAAAGAAATTAAACACGAGTAGTGAGACAATCAGACTGGTTGTCAACAAACCACCAGGCCAGAGAGAGAAAACAAAGGTCAACATTAAACACATGTCTTGATTTTGCCGACTGTAGCTGTTTGTACATAATCTATAAAAGTTCAAATTCAAGTTCAAGAGCTTTATTGTCATTGTACAGTCACTCGGACACCGAAATTTTAAAAGCAACTGCTGTACAGCCTACTTAAAGGGAATTAAATAAATTAAAAGAAAACATCAGGAAATACACAAACGCAATAAATTCTGAAATTCCTATGCTTAAAAATGTTAAGTACAGGAAATTAATAAATAAGAAAAAAAAGAAACAGAATATACACAAAGCACGATAAATACAAAAATTGGACATTATGAGGTAAAGATGTTGAGGATATTGTTGCACATCAGTATAGGCTGGTATTTACAGTTGCTGTGTGTTAAGAGTCCTGACTGCCCATGGGGAAAACTGTTTCTGAGTCTGTTTGTCCTGCACTTGATAGACCTGTAGCTCCTACCAGAGGGCAGCATGCTGAACAGGTGATGGTTTGGATGGAGGTGGTCATTGAGAATTGCTGTAGCTCTGGAGAGGCAATGGAGCTAGCAATAGAGTCCAGGGAGGAAAGTGGACAGCCGATTACTTTTACTGCAGACCGTATTACTCTCTGCAGTTCCTTCCTGTCAGCCACAGTGCAGCCAGCATACCATACAGAAATGGCGTACACCAGCACGCTCTCAATTGTGGAGCGGTAAAAGGAGACAAGAAGGTTTGCCTGCAGTTTATTCTGTCTCAGGACCCTCAGGAAGTGGAGACATTGCTAGGCTTTCTTAACAAGGGCTGTTGTGTTTGCTGACCACTATAGATCCTCTGAGACATAGATCCCTAGAAACTTGAAGGTGAAAACCCTTTCCACAAGGTCACCTTGTGGGGGGTCAGGAGGGGGGGTCAGTCTTGGGCCTCCGAAAATCCATGACCACTTCTTTGGTTTTTGCTGTGTTGAGGGTCTGATTGTTTATGTCAGCCGCTGCACCTCATCCCTGTAGGGCAGGCTGTGTTGTCATCGCTGGTGATCAGCCCCACCAAGGTGGTGTTGTCTGCAAATTTTATTATGGTATTACAGGGGCGGGTAGGACTGCAGTCATACATGTAAATACTGAGCGTCAGGATGTCACGAAGTTCAACAGACTGTGGATGGTTTGAAAGAAAATTTTTAATCCAAGCACAGGTGGTAGGGGGGAAGTTCAGTGCGACCAGCTTGGCTGAATGCTGAGCTGTAGTCAATGAAGAGCATCCTAACAGAGGTCCCAGGATGTTCCAGGTGACGTAGTGCAGTGTGAAGAGCAGTTGAGACAGCGTCCTCAGTGGACCTGTTTGACCAGATTATCAGAAGCATTTCAAGTACCTTCACTTTGACCTCCATATTTGAAATAGTACTCTGGATAAATCAGTAACTCTCTGTCTGGTGACTACTCCGTTTAGTGATACTGTCTGTAGAACACAGTTTCATCTTAAGTGACAGAAATGATGAACAAAGCAATGAAACTAATTCTGATTCACTTCACCCAAATACAGCTGTTGTGTACGGACCTCTTCACATTTTCCCATTCAAATAAGACTCCTACTGGAGCAGATATTTTACTACTAAAAAATATGCATAGAAATTTGAAATATATAAACAAAGTGAATAACCAAGCATAACATAAACCCAAATTTGCAATAGCTAGGAGCAGATGTATGTTTGTGGTGTCAAACTAAGGAAAATCAAACAAAAACAAAAAAACTCCCTGAGGTCTGTACCATGAAGGAGGCTTAACATACAGTAGCCAGGCTTTGTGTTCATAATCCGGCTCAACAAAACCTAAAGCCCCGGTCAGAGTTAACTGGTATCACAACGGTGGTTATCAACTTCACTACTTAAATCCAGCTCTCAGCTTTTTGCTCTGTGTGCATTCACATCAAAAGGGGCGTTTGGCGTCATAATGATTCTACTTCTGCGCAAAATGGACTGATCACAGGCTGCTGATTTCAGCCAAGAGGAGCAGGTTGTTTTAATGGAGAGCTGTGAGGAAGTACAAAAAGTGATCACACCCTGAAGCAACACTGCTGCTGCAAATATGACAAGAGAGGAGGCTGGTTTCTAATTTCAGACAACTTTAAAATATTAACCTTTATCCATTTAAGCAAAAAAGAGAAACAACAACTGTCATTTTTGAATGATGTTTTGTATTGTTTTCATATTTTACTGATCACAAAGAGAATGCAAGTGCGTGTTTTCATGAAAGCAAAGCTTGGTGTGTATGTGAATATACAGTGAGTTTGTTTAGGTGCTGTACAAGCAAATCTCATATTGTCTCTGTACAACAAAGACCTTTTTAACTGTGAAAGTAGCTTGGACCTATTCAAGATTTGCGTTTGGGCAACACTACCCTGTACTAGTCGAAACATTGAAATACATTTATTCATGGACACATCAGAGTGAAATTATTATTATTATTAGGCTACTTTACTATCCGTCTGATTATCTGTCCTACTGTGAGTACACAACTTCTTCCTGTGGCCTCCATAGACTGTATATAAAAGTATCATATATAATATATAATGGCCTTCTGACGCTCGGCTCAGATGCAGATGGAGCGTATTCCCCTTTGTCTTTATGTAAACAACCACGACCTTCACAATGCATTTCAGACTAACTAGCTAGCTCAGTAGCAGCATGTTTTCGAGCTGGAATATAACTTTTGACCACAAAACCACAAAGGTAAGACGCGCTTTATGATTTTGTGAGGCATATTTTTGCATATTTTGTCTGGCTGCTAGTTCACCGAGTTTTTATCGCACAGTGATGAGAATCTCTGCTTTCATATGACACCCTGTTTGTTTCATATGACGCTAAATTATCTGGGGGGGGGGGGTTTAAGAATATTTTTAGGGAGGTTTAGCCCCACTAAAATAGGCCTAAAAATGCCACAAGCTCTGCTCGTGAGGGAGCGGATGATGAATAGTCTGAGGATGACGTTGTTGTGGTCTGTTTGATGACGACGTTAGCTGACCTAGCTAGGCTGGCTAACACTGTTTTCAACTTCCGTCTGGAGTTCTTGGAGGGATACAGGTTGTAGACCAGATAGATTCTACTGGTTTGGAGGCGTTGATGTTAAAGCTCTGCCAAGATCCACGGTGGATATGTGGATATCCGATGGGCGACGTGGAGGCAGAGATACTGGGTAGCACTGGTGGTGTGCCAGACTAGTGATGGGAACGGCAGTTCTTTTGACTGTACTCAATCCCTAGAATCCGTTCACTCAAATGATTTGTTCAAAAAAAAAAAAAATCGTTCACCGAATCGTTCAGTGCTTAGCAGGAGCCCTGACTGCATAGTGCAGTCTTCTCCGACTCCCTGAACTGATAAACAGCCAAACGATCCATCATTCAGTTCATGATTCAGCCCTGATTCACATTCACTCTGTCACACCTTCACTTACTGAGGGACGGTGCGTTCACGGACCATAGTACACAGTTATTCGCGGGTGACGCAGCTTTACTTTGAGTGGTATACATGCACTGAAATTACTACACGCCACTTTCAGCATAGTACATGGACATGAATCATGTCCTCAGCGACAGTTCTCTGTGTGCAGTAAGTTCGCAAATCATGAGTGAGTGAGTGGCAGCAGTTCCACTGTCGGCCTGCACGCTTCGCTGCTGAGCTGAGCTGAACTGAAAAAAGAACGAATCAGATCACGAAGTAATTCCGTTCAGTTCGTTCACTCAAACAATTCATTCTTTTGAACAAAACGTTTGCGAACAATACAACACTAGGTCAGACAGGTGCAAGCGAAGCTGCAGGAGTTTCGGCTGACTGTGTTGGAGTACCGCTGTCGATACACTGACAGGGAAGGACAGGGCAGTCCAGGCAGCACAGTCCATACAAACAGCTGATTAATCCACATAGTTGTCAGTGAAAGACCAGAGGAGGCTCCGAGCAGCCGCAGCCACCAGGTGAGGAGTGGAGCCCACAACACAACAGGTAGTCTGCAGACAGTCCAAACACACCCAGTTTTAAGTCTGGCCAGGGCAGATTGCAACTTTGCAAAAGTTCGCACTGAGGCAGAGAACAGACTGCAGAGGCACAGGAATTGTTAAAAAACCGTAGAAGGGACCAGAAAGCAGCAGCAGCATTCACTCAACCGGAACCAGAAATGAAAATAAAGTGACGGAAGCAACTGTTAAAAATTGTGAAACTGCTGATTCATGTTCCAAGCACATTTCGAGCCCAAACACTCTTTTTTTAATCTAACAACAAACTACTTTAGCCTATAATCAAATATAAATGGTGATTGTGATACCTGTTAATGCTGCCAATCCTATGCATGTATGACAGGAGAACAGCAATGATAACTTTAAATTGCAACAGAGTAGACACAGCAGTCAAATTCTAATGCTTTTCTCCTTTTATGTTACTGGAGTCCTTCCTTTCATCCTCCCGTTCACTCCTGCTAGAACCTTGGCTTATATTGAATTGTCGCTCTCTACCTGTGTATGAATGCATGCAGGGGTTGGCATGGAAACTAGAGGAGGGATGGGAGCATGCTGGTTGGTTTGGAAACAGCAAACAGCTAAAGGGCCTGAATGGTGCCAGATGACAGAGAGTAAGCATCTTTACCAATGTGCATTATTGTGTTATCTGTCACTGTTACTGATTTTACATCATAAATATGTACAGTCCACATGATGCAGTAAAATACACCTGTATGGATATTATAATACATTATTTTGCTGAGTCAGATGGACATTTGTTCTACATCATAATAACAGCATGGGAGAACTTGTTCTGATTGATATGCAGGTGTCCCCGAAAGCTTACATCAGGAAACCGCTCTGGTTGATGGTTTAATCTAGATTTAAGATTTAAGGTATTCTGCAGGTAACCTTAGCAACAGTTCTGATGGATCACCTTCACAGAAACTCATGTGGCAGAGGCTTTTATCCAAAGAGACTTACATGAAAGGGACATTGGTGAAGCTTCATTGCAATAGGAGATCTGTTAAACATCGGGGAGACTGTCCTCCAGTAAACAAGCACATATGTCATCTGTCAGGTTATTATGACCCATAGTGAGGTTTTGCTGTTAGGCGACATTTAGGCAAGGCAAGGCGAGGCAATTTTATTTGTATAGCCCATTTTTACAAACAGTTTGTCTCAAAGGGCTTTACACAGCATCATTACAACATCCTCCGCCCTTAGACCCTCACAGCGACTGAGGAAAAACTCCCAAGAAAACCCTTTAACAGGGAAAAAATTGGAGAAACCTCAGGGTGAGCAACAGAGGAGGGATCCCTCACCCAGGACAGGCAGACGTGCAATAGATGTTGTATAAAGACAAGAAAACATTTTACAACACAGAGTATGGGAAAACATGGAAGTGGAATCAGTTGGTTAACAAAAATGATGGACACAGGAGAGGCGGGGAGAGAAGGCCAGCGTAATGGGACTACTGGATGGCAGACTGGGTCACAAGCAGGGAGGGCAGGCTGGTTCAACAGCAGGAGAAAGGAGGTGATGCAGAAGGCGGTTGGTGCAGAGGGATGGAGCTCTGGAGAGATCTGTGGAAACAGAGTAGAGAGTGCGAGACACCAAGGCCAAACTACA
>OMNW01014349.1:0-13774 GCA_900303245.1 Selene dorsalis
AATCTTACAAAGAAGTTGTAATGTTTAATAGAGTATATTCCAAGAGGAAAAAAAAACACACACACACACACACACACATTACAAACATACCTGAGGATCTGCTTGAATTAATGAAAACAAATCCAGACCTGCGTGTGAGAGAGCATAAAAACAGTTAATTAGCGGCACAGCAGCGTGTGAGGTAGTTAAAAGCTCACAGTCACCCTTGTGTGGCTGACTCACTCTGCATGTCTGTGGGGATGGAGGCCAGGGTGGATGGGTGGAAGGGAACTGCATAGTCAGCGAGTGTAGAGGTCAGATACGACGGGTCCAGGGACTGGATGTTTGGCATGCGCACAGTGGGCTGGTAGGTCAACACTCTGAGAGGAGACAGCAGAGCGGTGAGGCTTCAGGTACAAACATTAGTTCCTGCACCACATTACCCAGCTGTGTGACCACTGACAGAAGTGACTAACGCGTGGTTATACAGAACCTCAATGAAGCGCCCCGCTCACCCCTTTGCGTGCATCTCCTCGCTCTTGGAAATGTAAACACAGCGTTTCTTCAGCGGGGGGTCGGCTTCCTCTTCGTCGTCGTCGGAGGAGGAGGAGCTTTCCAGAGTGAGATCTATCACGTCGGCCTTCTTGGTGGAGCTGGGCTCAGTAGAGTGAGGGACCACTGACGGCTGGCGAAGAGGAGCTGAAGTAAAAGGAGACAAACGTTAAATGATAAAGCCGCCGTTTTAACTGCTCGAGTTACTATTGATGACAACATCAATCGCAACAACACACAAATGCAGAGTTTCATTTTTGTATGTTCAGTCACTTCCTTCTCACTGTAGCTTCTCACAAGTGTTACCTAATCAGGAGGAGAATTTTTTCAAGTATTTAGGACATCTGTAGAGAGACAAGCAATGGGTAGACAGAGAGGGGGAATGACATGCAACAAAATGTCACCAGTGGAATCGAACCGGTGACGCTGCAACGAGGACGATGGGGCACCTGCTTTACCCACTGAGCTAAACCACACCAACAGGATTTTTTTTAGTGGATAAATTCCTGTTGTGCTCAGCATGTGTAGTGGTGTGTGGCCCACTGATGTTTTTTATTAGTTTCTTTTTTTTATTAGCAGTGGGGTTATAAGATGCATCTTATAAGAGCTTCACACAGAACATGTGAGCAGGATGCAAGGGTAAGCGGTACATACAATGGATGGATATCAGGATGATATACTTACTCTCCACTTTAGGAACTGACTGAGACGGGACCTTGACTGCCTCCTTCTTTGGCCTCATGGGACACCAGGTTCCATCCTCCTGAAACTTAATTTCATCCACATCCGAACAGTCGTTCAGGATCTCCAGGAACAAACTGGATACAGAATAAAACACACAAGTCATCAGTGTACTTGAACTGGTCATAGAGGAGAAGTGGGTTTGTTGGCACGTCCCTCAGCTTCTGACCCCACAGTTCAATGTTGAGTGGCTCTGGGTGCTCAGTGGTAAACCATCACACCATATGACTGCACTGTCTACAGTTTGGTTCCTGGTGAGGTGGGGCCCTATTTACATGTCACACCCTCCTCTCTCTCTCTCTCCCCGCTTTCTTTCCTAACACCCTCATACGTTTAGCATTTACACTGTGCAACTGAACTCCTGCTTTTGACGTACAGATATGTAGATGTGCATTAATGTATAAAGTCACTGTTATAAACACTGATCACTTCATGTCTGGGAGTTATACAAATCCAAACTATTCTGTTTGCAGCGTGATGAAGAAAACGTACCCGTCAATGATGAGACTCTCGTACGCAGCCTTCTTGTCACACACAGGGCAGATCCATGTGGGTTTCTTCTCGTTCATCTGCAGGTAGAGGGCGGCGTCGAAACACTGCAGGTGAGAGCAGGTCACCGCCCGGCATGGCACCGTCAGCCGCATCTTACCCAGCTGGAGGATGAGACACACTGAGGTCAGCACGAGTGCAGAACTGAAATTTATTTACACAACTTTATTTACACAGCAGAAAATTGCTATAAACTGTAACACCTGGAGTTACCTAATACCATAACTTAATAAAAGCAAAAAGACACATGCAGGCAGCAATGTTCAACAGTGTTAACTCTAATCACATGAACAGGAGACAAAAGCTTTGTTTACCGGACACATGAGTGAGACTCGGAGGCTTGTGGTAGCGACCTCACTGTCAGGATCTGCTGTCAGCTTCTCTTTAACTGGAACAAAGCAGCAAGAGGAAACCATTCATTTAATTTGACAAAAAGAAGTTAGCACAGTAAAAAGAAAGTAACTGATAGATGATAAGCACAGTGTCTCTGCCTGCAGAGGATCTGCTTCCACTAACGTTGTGAACCTGTATGTGAGAAACTTGGTTTCTATATTTAAAGAAAGGAATTAATAAAACCTGACTTCTTCATGTTACCTGACTTATATGCAGGTATGAATGTGAGGAGCATCATGTGCTGTCCACTAAAGCACACTAAAATACAACACACACTTAAAATAAGGAAGTACAGTCTTTCACAATAAGGTGCAGGGGAACTGTTTGATTGCTGATTTCCCATAGATACAAACATTTTCAGGAACTAGGTTAGTGCCTGGGACCTGTTTTACACTGAATGACATGTTTCCTCTGTTAATAAGCATTTATATATGTAATGTTATGTTGTGGTAAAAATCTTGGGATTTGTGAAGACTTGGAAATGTTTTTTTTTCTTTGTGATTGATTAATCTGCTTATTATCCTTTCCATTACATGGAAATATATTCACATAATTTCCCACAGTCCATGGTTTCATCTTGATCTGTTGTGTTTTGAGTTTATTCTCATGTACAATAAAGGAAAGAATCAAATTCTCATGTCTGAGAAACTGAGACCAGCTAATATTTGTCATTACTGCTTATTCAATTATCGAAATAGTAGCTGATTATATTCCCGTTGTTCAATTTATCAATTATTGAACAAATGGTTGCAGCTCTAGTCAGGCGTGAAGACCTGCTGTGGTGTGTGTGTATGTAGTTACTTAGTGCTCTGGAGTGGTCTGGGTTCCTGATGCCCTTCATCCTCAGCCTCTGCAGGAGCAGCGGTGAAGTCAGCTGCCTCACCAGGTACACAGACATCGAGTAGGTCTGAAAAACAGTCAGTCACACAAACTGTTACTGAGCCCACACATGGTGTCTGGAGAGAGGGAAAACAAATAGCTGCATAGATCCAGGTAGGTTTCTGCTCTCACCTTTCCAATCTCAGGAGCCCATGTCACTGAGATCTGATTGGGTACTGCGGATGAGAGTCTGACGAGGGAGGTGATGTTCAGAGGTCTTCCTGGTCTCTTCTGTTCTACACCATTTTTTGGCGGTGGTGCGTAACCCTGCAGGAATATAACACGTAGTTAGTGTCTTCACTGTGAAGCATTGACGTTGGACTGATGTTATTAGTCTGTGAAACAAGTACTTACTGGCAAAGGGAAAAGTTTCCCATTGACCTTTATACACAGGCTGTTGGGGTAATTATCCTCCTGGGGGCAACTTGTCTCTGACAAACAAAACCTGATAACAAAGAGGAACATTTAAGAGCCTAAATAAATTTCATAATTGAATCTTCACTAAAATGAAAATAACAAAAGACAGCATTAGTGTTTTGACTCAGACCAGGCTCAACAAGAAGACATTCATCAAGCTATCTATCAGGATACATCATCTCAAGTTGCTAAGACTTAAAAGATCCAGAAAATCTCACCTCAGCTGAATCTGAACCATATAGTCCCTCCTGCCTCCTGGTAGAAAGTCCCTGAAAACAAACATGGTTCAACTGTGTTGTCTTTTCCACCCATGTGGAATCATTCAGACATCCACCATCAGTCCTACCTGGATATGCAGACTTCTCGAACCTGCTGTGGTGTCAAGGCAAAGATGAAATATTTTTCTTGGTGGTACCTCTGTGCAGTGTTCGCTCCTGCAAACACACATGACAACCAGGAGGAGTCACAAACTGCTGCTCTTCACAGAACTGAAGTACCACGACTCACGCACAAGGTATAACTTTAGGCCTTTATTTATTAATTTTCAGATTGTAATTCTGCATTGTTTTCCGTTTTAACAGATTCCATTGCACCATCCCTCCCCACACCAAAGGCTCTACTGAGAATACACTTAACTATTGCCCCTTCCTTGATCAACAATACTAACATGTTGTTGTATGTGGTTTATACTGAGATAGAGCCTACAATTGATCAAAATATTATCAGGACTGTTTGTTTTCTTATAGTCATATCTGTATATTTTTCTGTGAAATGTAAAAATAATCCCTACATCTCTCAAAACAATTGCGATATGACTTTTTGCATATTATTACATATCTGTACTTGTTTTACATTTTCATTATATTGTGGTGAGTAACTGGACTCAAAAAAATGAAAGGGGTTTTGTGGGGAAAATTATGTTTTTTTACTCAATACAAATGGTATTATGTTGGAGAACATTACATATTTTTTTTATTATTCTACAGTTAAGATATCATATCTAGAACAACAGCCCAAACCGTTATGACAGAACCTAGAGTTAAAGAAGTGTAAACCAAAAGAGAGAGGAAAAAGCACAGACCCAGACTTGAAGGCTTTATCAGGACGTCCAGCACATCGTAGAAGGGCAGGGGCTTCATCTGCACATCAGGGTGGACAGGGGGGATGAGGGGCGTTGGCTGCTGGAGATTCATGCTGATTTTGATGTTGGGCCAAGCGGCTGGTTCATCGGTCAACAGGCTGAAGTCTGTGTTACAGGACTGACTCCTGCTAAAAGAGATATTCCCTCCCATTACTCCTCTCTTCAAAGTAAATTTGACTTCATGCTGTAAAAAATCAGGTGTGTATGATACTGGAGTAACGATGGATAATATACAGGATTAATAAAGGAACAATTATCAGTTTATTTTCCTCCTCGTGTCTCAGATATTTTCTTCAATTATGTAAACTGTCACATAAATACACAAACTTCACCTTTTTATCATTTGCTTAAATCCCTAACATTAAGCTAAATTTCTAAAATTCATATCAAACAATCTTAATACTTATGCCTTTATTTGTAAGTTGCCAGTACAACATAGCCAGCTTCAGCATTAACAGCTAGTTACATACAGTCTATAAGAAAGGTTGTTAAATCAGCATCAAACTTAACTCTTTAACTCACCAAAGAAACAAATGAAACCTTTCTTCTACTGATAAGCACACTAACAAGGGCTAACTTTAAAAAACTGCTGCACTGAAGCATCTGGACTGTCCTGAGGAAGTTACTAAAAACTAATCACTACATTGCACATCTGGGTGTGTAATGATGTGTCAGTCCTGTTAACACCAGCTACAAACTTTAAACTCCCACTTAACAAGTTCAAAACCTTTTTGACCCTTATTACAGGCCGTAGGAGCTCCCATTTGTTTGCAAAACGTAAGTAACGCCCCAGGAACCTGTCCCAGCTCAGAGCAGCTGTTATTCCTGTAGCACACGTTAAAACAACCCGTGTAGGTGACCGAGGCCACCCCCCCTTACTTCCTGACCCTGCACTTATTTACAGAGCTGTATTTCAATCAGATTCTGGCTTGGTATAGCTATATGACTGATGACTTGTCCAAACACGGAAATGCAATTCAAAAACAAAACCCGGTGTCCATCTATTGTTCAGTTTGAATGTCCGCGCGCCCTTTAATCAGCTTTAACGTCAAATCGCGAAGCTACATGAGCTCAAGCTAACAACCGCTTCTCTGTGGAGCACGAACAATTCACTCAGCAGCTTGATAACAATGACACAATAATACAGTTTTCAACATGACGGTGCACTCGGATCACTAAGAAGCTAAAGCGATGACTTTAAACTGTAAAACTGTGCTGGTCCAGACACTCAGACACATTATATTAACTTTTTTGCTAGCTGGGTGTTTGTGGTGTTATTAGCTGCTCGACCTCGGTTTCCCACACAAGTCGACTTAAAACTCGCGAGTTAATAACAACAATAAGTATCAACGTATTTAGACACTGGCTGCAGTAACTGGTTCATGTTCTGTGGGGTCTCAGCTTGGTGTAGCGAGCTAATAACAACAACAGTCTCTAGGCGATTTGCTAATGTAACTGTTAGCATTGAGGCTAACTACCGAAACGTAAACGATGTGTTGTGGACAAGCTCCTTTCCTGTCTGGCAGTGCTCTGTCCTCTCGGCCCATCGGCCCAGGAAACCGTATACCGACTGTTCTGTTCGTTACAAGCCATCAATGCACGGCGCAGTGTTTACACAAGCAAGTCTCAATCAGTGTTTTTCTCTTCGCCTACCCGAAACTCCTCATTCTCCACCATCTTGTTGTTCAGGTCATCCCGCCCAGCGTGACTACTTCCAGGTGACGCCACAGTTGGGCATCGGAGATCCGGCGCAGGGCCGGTGACTTCCTCCTCCTCCTCCTCCTCCTCCTCCACCACTCCCTCTCCTTTCTTCTTGTTCTTTACTTTTTGTAGATAATCTGCCTAGGCGTCTTCTGCCTCGTCCGTCTCCTCCACCCTCCAGTATTTTATTTAGTCTATTTCCTGTCCAACATGCCCTCTCCATTCCCTCCATCATAGTCATTCTCATATTTTCTATACTCAGTTATAAGTTTAAGTTGTTCCACAGTTTCTTGTTTCTGGCACGTAGTCTATCATACAACCATGTTAGATGTGTCCCTGTAACAAAAGTGTACTTTTCAGACTAATATGCCCTATTCTCAGTCTGGTGATGACTTTCTCCTCAGCTGGTTGTTCCAGGGTGTTGGCTGGAGACAAACGGGGACAAGACCTTTGCCATCAGTGCCCCCCGACTCTGGAGCTGTATACCTGTGCACCTCAGGTTAGTTTGTTCACGAAAAAATGTAAAATCTTTTTAAAACTCACTTTTATAAACAGGCCTTTTAACCCTTTAGGCGTGGTGCACCTATTTTAAATTTTATACTGTAATTTAATCCACAGGATTGAACTATTTCTTTGGTTTTGTTGTTGTTTTGGTGTTTGTTTGCTGTTTTCCCTTCATGTTTTGAATGTATCTCATTGTATATTTATGTGTACAACTTTGTTATGAAAGATGTTATATAAATTAAGTTTATTATTATTTCTTTGTTGTAGACGTTGTATAAGTTCCTTTTGATCTTGATCATTTATTATTGCATCTAAATTTCCTCTCCCCACAGCTTGCTTGGCTATCGTTTTTCCACCCTGTTGCTCTCCAGAATGCCAACATAAGCATATAATATTGGTGTCTTCTTATTGCTACATGCCTCTGTGGTCATTCTCAGCCTCTCCAATGAAGCTGTGCCCTCCCCTATCAGTGCAGTCATCATAACTCCATACCCACATGCTTTTGCTCAAAAGTCACAACCTCAGTGCTAAATATGGGCTAATTTTATCATGAATACCAAGGAGATTATTGGATTCTTGATCCATTTAAACTATGGTTCATAATGTAACAAGGTGACAAATTACTGTCTGTTGTTGCTGAGGAAATACCACCCTGCAGAGACTGCACAAGGATCTGATAAAACTATGATTTACTGTATCAAATGCTTTGCAGAGATCAAGAAATAAAGCACCCCTCCTTTGTCTGACTGAGATTTTGTCTCTTTCTACTTGTTCTATTAGAAAGAGTGGTTAGGTCTAAACCCAACCTGCATAGGGTATAGACCAAAATTGCTGGTGTTAAGGAATGTTGTCAGCTGTTTCATTACAATCTTCTCAGCCACTTTTGATATTGGCGATATGCTTATAGGTCTATAGTTGCCAACTTCATGAGGGTCTCCAGATTCAAAGATGGGAGTGACAGTGGCTTTGCACTGGGGAAATTATTTTTGTTTGATTGACAGGTTAATTAAGTGGGCAATAGGTGAAGACAGAGTATCTTTATGTTTCTGTTGGAAGGCATCTTTACTATTGGAGCATTTCAGAGAGTTGATGATTTCATTCACCTCTGTAGCATCTGTTAGGTCTAAATCAAAGACCCTCACAGATACAAGACTCTGCGGACTGTAGACTCAACCAGTGAAAAAAAAGAAACTGTCACACGAACACTGCACCACTGCTCAATTCAGGCTTTAATAGTCTCTGCAAAATTTTAAAGGTAATAAATCAATATTTTTTCCAGATGTTCGGGCTGAGGCTAAGACCGAAAATCTAACCTGTTGCAGACACGACAAAACTTTAGGAAGAGTACAATTAGATCATGTTGGGGATAATGTGATGTAGGGTGAAAACACCATCGAAATTCTTTTAGGCTGGCTTTCCCTTTGAGTTTAGTCCTGTCCTTGGTAGAAAGTTGTAAATTTATCAACTCTTTATATCTCCTCTACTTTAAGTAAACTGTACAGCTTACATTACACAAGCCCGAAAGTAGTCTGGAGTCATTAAACAGGTTCACATTACAGGTTTTCTTATGGGGTTTTATGTGACAGTTTGCCCGAGATGTCCATTTCAGGGATCTAGTTGACGGGCTAATGGCCGATCGTCGGCCCCACAGACCTATGGACCAGACCCATATTCCCCGCGCTGTGTATTCTGGGAACACACAGTAATTTCAAGATGGCGGCGAGCAGGAGGCTGGCCAAGGTAAATCTCCCGATCTTGTTATTTTCATTCTATGTGTTCAGTGTCTAGACGCGTTGGCAGCTATCCGACACGTTCGTCATTCGCCTAAATTCTTATAAAACAATGTTATTGAATGAAGATTCGTTTGGGGACTGTTTCTGGTGGAAAACTTGTTAAAAACGAGAGGTCACTACTGCTCACCCAGCCGACCCAATATCAACGGTAGGCAGCCAAGCACCGGCAAATTAGGCCAGAGAGTCTAGAGTCAACCCTCCGAAAACAACCGCCGTCTTGGTGCTTCGTTTACCGTCCAATACTGGCCGCCGAGCAGCTAGGGGTTGTATGATCGAGGTGGTAGGTCAGGATGTGCCTAACAAAAGATCCTGAACGAGTTTCCACCGCATAAGGCGTTTGCTAATCAGCTAACACGCTAGCCCCGGATCTTAGCTGCGTTTTAGCTAGCTAGCCAGTGAGCGTTAGCCCAACTCTCGGGCAGCCGGGTTCGGCAAACCGTCGTCAAGGCGCGGTTGAGCACGAGCTCAGTGGGAATCCACAGTCAACATGAGTCACCGCCGTTACACGAGAGCGACATTCATTAAACGTTTAACGTCGATTTGAGAGGCGACGGTAGCACATTACGCAAGGTCTGCGTTATCCTACCCGTTTGCATGTGATTAACGTTAGGTTGTGTGCCTCTCCCTCAGCCCCTGTTCCCTGTAGGCCACACAAATGACCAGAACAGTAAATTACACAGTTATAGCGAACAACTTATATTGTTTTCACTTTAGTCACAAGCTGCCACCCGCAGACTGTGAACGGTTGTATGTGAAAGTAAAAGTCAATTGAAATGTCACTGCTATCGAAGCAGGAAACAAAGAGCTGTGTTAACGATTAACGAAACTTCTTTTGATTTGCCATTATTACTCCAATATAGTTCCTTTTATAAAATGGAGAATCAAAGTTGATTTCATAGCCACTGTATGAGATGTACAGATTACTCTGATAAAGTGTCATACGCTTATGTGTGCGGTTACGATCATAACGCAGGATGTGTCATAACTGAGACACGTCGATGACACTTTGCACAGCAGCTACTTTGAAACTGATGACACACAATAAAATATTTCGTCTGTGAAACTGGTTGCCAGAATGAAATAAGGAATTCAGCCTGTCAAACAAAACCTAAAGGCATGAGAAAGTTATGACCATGGTTATTAGCAGTGTTTCACAGAACAACATTGCACTGACTTAGATTAGTGTCAAGTCACTTTAGACTTATCCAGTAGACTGAAGATCAGGCTTAAACAATGCACTTTCAGTTTGTAGGAATTGGTCAAACCAGCATGTCAGGAATTACGGTGTGTAATTCTGCCTGTGGTCTTCCCCTGATCGTACACAACACCAGTGTCTTGATGACTTCATTTTTTTAAAATCCCGCTATCCGGCTGCTGTTTGTTATACAGTTATATTGTATCATCATCACAGTATAATGCCACAGTTCAAAGATTTTGATAATGCATGTCTATTGCATTTCTTTATTGTTTTTCAGCTCTGCTGAATGTATGATTATTATAAACCTCTGGTGATAAGACTTTGAATCAGTTCCAAACTCTTTTTTATACCAACACTTAATAAAATGAGTAAAAGCAGTTTTTTTCCATTCTTTCTTTCACCTGCTTTGCTGTCTTGCAAATATGTTTAATCTTCACTGTCTGCCTCTTTCCTCAGGAACTTGAAGAGATTCGCAGGTCTGGAATGAAGAACTTCAGAAACATTCAAGTTGAGGAGTCAAACCTATTGTCATGGCAAGGGCTCATCGTTCCTGTAAGTAACCACTCCTTGTTTGACAGGCCAGACAAATCTGTAGGCCAACTGGTTCCTTTACTGACCTCCACCTCTCACTTTCAGGACAACCCTCCCTATGATAAAGGAGCATTCAGGATCGAAATCATTTTCCCCACTGAATACCCTTTCAAGCCTCCCAAGATCACATTCAAGACAAAGATCTATCACCCCAACATTGATGAGAAGGGGCAGGTGTGCTTGCCTGTGATCAGTGCAGAGAACTGGAAGCCTGCTACCAAAACTGACCAAGGTGGGTGTGTTAGCATTGTATACCACAGCTGAGGTAAGGTGTCACCACAGCTCACATTATTACACGTGTCTTGACAAAGTGAGGCTTTGGAATTCTTCCATAATGATGCTAATGCAAGCTTTAATTTTAAAAACAAAGTTAGACATTTTCACTTTGTAAGGTCAACTGTTTTTTTTTCTCTAGGAAACAAGCTGAGCCAAACTTAAGCACATTTATGTATTAGAATAGAGATGCCTCAGTGATCAGCAGTCAGTCATGATTAACCAATTTTAATTAAGAAATGGAAATATATGAACAAATACTAAAAGCATCCGTGTGTTCCAGTACTCTGAGTTAAAGACATACTGTAGATGACTTGTCCTATCAGTAATTGAACCTATATTTTGAGTGAAACCCACTGTTTAGTAGCTAAAACAGAAAATGTGTTGCTATAAAAGAAATAAGATAAGATCAAATTTGATAGTCATGACAGGGCCGAGTGTCATCTGTGTACAGATCGTCATGAAATAAATGTAAAACACAGATCATTTCACGCACACAGACAGACAGACTCACAAGGTGAAAACAATAGCATCCACACAGCCACAGGAGGTAACAATGCTCTAAAGAGATCTGCACACACTTGCCAAAATGGCTACCACACGTTCACTGAAGGGTGAGAGAGGAGAGAATAAAATGAAACTGAAACTATACTTATTGTCTCACTGTGGTTGGTTAGACAGTGAACATACGGATATATACAGCTATCGGCTCTCCGCTGTAGGGTGTCATGCTGAAAGGCGGTGCTGGGCTCGTGGCACTAATGTGCTGTTTATCTACATTCATTAACAAGTGCAAGTGTTGTTCAGGAAATTGCAGAATATATTGCACCTATACTGCAAGTCACAAGTGCAGGACAAGAACAGTCTATAACATGGTAATTGTCATCATACTATTCATGGTCTGACAGTAAATGTTCTGTAGACTGTTCCAGGGTGCAGGATTTAGGAACCTTTGGGATTAGCCAGTGAGGGTAATTGAACTAATATGTTTTTCTTACTCTCAGCTGATGGATAGAGTAGATAAATATGAGTTTGCGCTGATGGAGCTCTGTGGCAAGGTTAACCTGCAGTGGCTGCTAGCAGAGCAACCCACACAGAACACTATATTTTCAGGCCATACCAGTGGTTTTCATGTTACAGCCAAATGACTACTGTCTGCTTACACCCTTACTGCTGACAGCCGCTTCCAAGAGCATGCAGTCAAAGTTCTTTTCAAAATAAAACGTCCAAGTGATGCATTCACCTAAAATTGCCACAAAAACGCAGGTGTGCATTTACAATGTCCCGCCTACAAGTAGTCCTGATTGGACAGTCTGCCTTGTGAAACTCACCTGGCCAAAACAGCTCAGTGACGTGGGGAAAAACAACTGTTACCTTCGGCATGCAGCTGCAGGAGGTGGACGCAGCTGCTCAGACATGCAGGTTCATCCTCTCAACCACTGCCACTACACACGGTCCCATTCTCTCCAGCAGCAGCTGCCTGAGGCAGCAGAGGCTGCTGAGTTTGTGCCACTGCTGCCCCCTCTTGCCCGGCTCTGTGTTGACATGATTAATCTCAGGTACAGGAAAACGCTTTGACTCTAATTGCCCAGACTGAAGCGGAAGAGGAAGTTTGTTGTGTTGATAACATCTGCTGCTGGAGCTCAGCTTACACCTGTATTTATCAGGTAGATGATAGGTTTTTATAATGAGGACTGACAGCTGAAAGAACAGCAACCTCACTTTAATTACAAACTAATCAGTTAATTGAATATTACCATAGTGTATAATAATAAAGTAATCAGATTAATTACACTATAACAATTTGATTCCTTATGGTTCCAAGTATGATAAGACCTACAATGAACACTGTTAGCTGAGTACTTGGTTACAATGAGTAATTTATTGAAACTGTTGATCACTAGAGGTTTCCATTGTATCTTTGATATAGTCATTATTAAAAAATCATAGTTTAAAAGGCTGGCTCATATTTGGCAGCTCACTGACTGAGCGCCAGTTTTGTCTTCAGAGGTGTAAGTGTCATTTCATGGACTCTTTTCACAGTGGAATAGATTGTTGTCAGGTGTTTATTACATGCACAGACATATCCTTCAGATGATCGGACATGACTGTTGGACCATATTTGTGCTTTTGCTCTGTGACAATGGTCAAAGTCTACGCAAGATTATAAGAGATATTAAGTTCAGATGTGTAATATGTCTGTCTGACCTGCACCCATTGGTCTCTTGTGATTTCTGGTAGATGGTTGTCAGTGATGTGAACTGGTTTTGAACCATAGGCTTTTCTGTTATCACGTTAATGATGGTTGGATCGGAGAGGCGATCTGGGCTCCGCCGGCTGGCAGTCTCTCAGTGGGAGATTCGGTTGGCGCCTATTTGTCCATCCAGCGGAGGCCAGGTCATGTGTCAGATCCCATCCTCGTCGCCAAATATGTGGAGGCAAAAACTTTGCCCTCTGGCGAGGAACAGAATACTACAGAGGCTTTAGAGAATTTATTACAACATTTTGTTTAACTGAAGGAGCGACCAGCAAATAATAAACGATGATCATCAAAAATAAAGTAGAAATAGAGTCTTACTATTCGGCTGAATACGGTGCAGCCTCTCTCAACCACAAAGGTCTCAAGAGTCTGGACACCCACTACTGGAATGACTGAGCCTTAGATAGTTACAGGTAAACAAACAGTTCCAAGTACATAGGGTTAGGGTTAGGGTTAACCCCCCTAACCATTGTCTGGAAAGACGGTCCAAAGTGACTGACGACATCAGCTACAACTCAGAGTAGCAGCTGACACTTATTGATTAACCAATCATCTCTCTGTTTTTTGAGGTGATTGAACAGATTAAAACCGTTTTCCCATACACATATCTGACTTGTTTCTGTGACTGTGTTTCTTGCAGTAATTCAGTCCCTCATTGCGCTGGTGAATGACCCCCAGCCGGAGCACCCCCTGAGGGCAGACCTAGCAGAAGAATACTCAAAGGACCGTAAAAAATTCTTGAAGAACGCTGAAGAGTTTACAAAGAAACACGGCGAAAAGCGGCCAATGGACTGATCACCTGA